>WSFP011506312.1:0-13433 GCA_009831015.1 Picea engelmannii | reverse complement strand
TTTTGATGTACAAAAGCTACGAAATACAATTTCTCGATTTCAAATGAACAAAATTCCAAATAATCATAAGCTACAAAATTTTCCAATTTCTCTCTTAATCAAGTATTTTTAATGCAATAATTTTCTTATGAAATATTACTAAAAAGAATAAATGAGTTCATTTCTTCCTTCCCTAAATCAAATCAGATATGTAAAGATGAAAGGAAAGCGTAATCCAAGAAAATCAACACAATTCCCAAATCAAACTTGTAATGTAGACAAAAATGAAAAAGATAAGAAAGTCTTTTGTCAAATGCAAACAAAAATGTCTTTCAATAAAAAAACAATATGGAAAGTAAAATCAATCCCAAACCTCAAATAAATCAAAGACCCTTTGTCAAACAAGCACTTAGATCAAGATCCGGAGATTATACCCTTGCGACAAGAATCGAAAGCAAAAAACTTGCAAAATTTCAAAGAAAGACTTTCAATCACTGAAAACCAATCAAATGCAAGATTTAAACTCATAAATCAATCAATCATTGGTATTAGAAGTTCATCCCAAGAAATTGAGGCAAAATGGGTGAAAAAATACAAATTGACTCACTCCAACAATTCCTAAAGGAATCATCTCAGGCTGGCAGTAGAGAACAGTGCGTCGAGCTAAGGTCATCGTAGGCTACCAATAGAGAACAGTGTGATGTCGTTGCAATGGTGCGCACAAGCAGGGTGCAATGTCTGAGGGTCGTCATAGGATGTATATATGGTACAGTAGGACAATCTTTGTAATTAAGGAAAAAATGGAAGAAAGAAAAAAAATCTAACTGAACTTTCAGACCCAAGGAGTCTAGATGGATCACCCACGGAATCAAAGAATGAATTTAACCAGAAGAAGGAATGCTAAAAGAAAATAAGAAGCAAAAAAATAAAATAAAGTTGTATCCCCAGTATGGTCTCCAATTTTTTTATTGGATTAATCGGTAAATGCAAACATAAACAGATCTCCCTAGATCCCACTGGAAACTAGAACAAAACATAACATAATATAAGACTTTCCCTAAGCTCTAATTATTGAATTTACTAGTTAACAAGAGATAGACAACCTACCTTTTAAATTTCATTTCCTCTTGTCGTTTCCATGCTAGCTCTGTTCCAATGCTCCTATGATATTGAACCTTCAAGGGAACACAATCCAACCAAAGTGAAAGCAACACAATATACTCAACAAGAACCTATGTATGTGATCAAGGAATCATACAATAAAACAAGACTAGTTTTATGGGATATAAACATATCGCAGTATCATATTAAAAAGAAAGTGGAGATTACAACCAAAGCCTTAATGTCACAAGGTCCCCTTTTCAATGGCCCTTTTCTCCAACACACACAATTTTTCTCCAAAGCCTTTGAATGAAGAAGGTCCACCATGTAGCTTGTAGAACTAAAACAAATCTCTCAAGAGGAAGTCGAACTCTCCATACAAACCTTAGCCTATTCAACCTTAGCCTTTTCCATGAGAGATCCCTCTTATATAGTGTGAAAGAGAGATGGATGAGGAGATTAGGATGATCCCACCAAATCAGAAAAGTGAGTAAGATCCAAACCGTTCGGAGGCCAACTCGTCTTCTAGAAGATCCCCTTATAAAACATTTGTGAAGTTTGTCTTTTCCTTAGCTTTTAACATCGTCTCACCCTAGACATAGGGTAGCCTGCAAAGACGTCACAATCTAGCTCTAGAGTAGGATGCGACAATCAGGCATCATCGCACCCTATGCATATTGCAAGGTGCGGCGTCCTTGTTTAATAGTGTTTTTGAGAAACAAAAGCAAATCACTCTCTTCATGGAGAAAGACTATTTTACCTTTTCAGGGAACATGTTTGTCAGTGGATCACTGGGGTGACCAAAATAATGTGTAACACTAGAATCTTTCCTCATCGTGTGCGAGTTTCACTTGCATGGCTGAACTATCATAGAACTATTGATCAAGTGGAAGGACATGTCTCCAGAGGATGCAACTTGGGAACCAACGGCCATACTGCAACAATTTCCACATATTCATCCTTGAGGACAAGGTTGCCTTTGAAGGAGGAGAGCATGTTAGGATCCAAACCTAACCCCTCTTAGTTGGTCATTAGTTAGCATGATATATTTTCCATGTAATAAAGGCCGACATTAGTTAATAAGGCCTATTAAATAAATGTGAACAAGTCAATGTAAGAAGAATTATTAGAAGCTTCCACTTCTAGAAAGATCTTCCTTTCAAATGTTCTTTAGAATATAGAATTAGTATAAATAAGATTAGGAGGTATGAGAAAGATTTTCTTAAGAAAATATTGTAATATAGATCTTCTCTGTTGGAGGTTTCTCCCTCGAAGAGGCAAGTGAACATTGTTGTCTTGAAATAAAGGTATTATTTATGGTATTTATCTCTCAATATTTTGATGTTCCCTTGATAATTGTTAAATATTATTTTTTTCTGCATAATATATTACATATGATACCTTACAAAGGAATCAATCAGTTGGGAGAGAAATTGTCTTATGGGAGTGGGCAGGACCACCTTTGGGGCATGATGGTGATGTGTGAGCACAAGGGGGAACACACCATTCTTCCCTTGTGATGGATGACATGGACTTGGGTTTCATTTGGGCAAGGGAGGGGAAACATGGGAGAAATACCAAGGATTGGAATCATCTACCCTTGGTAGCATGGGTGCACTAGAGAGGTTGGACGACCCCATAGACACACCCAAAAGGAGTCATGTCAATAAAAACAAGGAAGAGCACAAGGAAAGGGATGTGCTCCCAAATGTGGAGCACACCAATCCAAGAGATATGTCATTTAATGGGTGGACAAGATCATTTGGGTGCACTAGGTCCATGAAGGGGCGTGATGGTTCGGTTGAGTGTGACAATTCTCAAAGGGGCGTGACACACCTAAAGGATGTGACGTTTCACATTGGTGATCCTTGGAGTCCATATAAGAGCACAAGACGCACAACCAAAGTCTCAAGGAAGTGTGAAGGAAAGAGACATGAAGTAGTATGAGCTTGGGAGCACAAGAGGGGTGCACAATGGGCTGAAGAAAGGAGGAGCAACAGGGAAAGGCTTGGTGTGACACATATGCAAGTATGGACAATTGTTTTTGTATGGGGCAGAGTCGTGAGACTTTTCCCATCTATGTAACTGGGATAATAGTGCCCTCTTTTTAATGCATTGTTTATGTTTCGCAATATAATAAAAAAAGTCAGGTATTAGGCATCATTGGTGCCACCCAAACTATATATGTGTCTCTTTTGTTTCGCATGTTCTATGTTGTATGCTAGAATGAGTAACTATTAAAAAATGTTAACAAATGTCTAAGTATACAACTGAGTTGCATAGAATAAGAGTTTGATGCATCTGTATCCTAGAACAAAGTATTGATATACTTTAGGTGAAGAGGCATAGTCTAGGTGAATTATCCTTGGTTTAACTAAGCTTCCAAGTGAGAATTGTCAAGGTGTCACACATCCATGAGATGTCAAGGTTGGACACAGGAGTGACTCCTGGGGAAATGAAACCTGCAATAATACTATATTTTCCTCTTTTTCAAAGTTGATGGGTTTCTCCAAGCACTTTTCATTATGAACTTAGCATAAAGGGGGGGCCTTTTTATTCACTTGGTACATTAGAACAAAATATGAAAAGGTGATGGCCCCTTTTAATATAACTTTTATTCTTTCTTTTTAAACCTTTCCCCTTTATAAAATGTTTTTACTTTGCCTTCCTTCATGACCTAGCATATAAATCCAAATTAACCACTATGATAGCAATATATGTTAGGGTTAACCTTGACTCGGGAATGATTCAAAGTGGTTTAGGTATCATCACATGGTTTCAAGCACATGATATTGATGGCCTGTGGTTTTGTATGCCTGAGAATGCATGTGAATAATCCTTTATAAGGCTTGTAAGGCTCCATTGTAACTTGGCCTAGAGGTGAGTGGTGGCTAGCTCACTTGGATAGTTTAGGTCAAGGTTAATAATAGATCTATTATTAGGATGATTTTTCCCCATAGGGGTTTTCCAGGATAATTGTGTGTTTATGTGTATGGTTTCTTGTATATTGTTATTTTTCTCTCACAAATATATTTTATTATGCTCGTTAAAAACCCAACAATTGGTATCAGAGCCATAGAGTTTTGAGTTGGATATGCTCCTCGGTGCATGGAGAGTAGATCCAAAGTAGCAAGAAACAAGAAAGAATATGAGCATGGAAAAGTGAGAGGATGTAGCAATCGATGGTGATGGTGTAGTCACCATGAGACACATGAAAAAAATAATTATGGAGAATAAATTGTTTGCATGTAAAAGGGAATATGGTTTTAAGACATGGTAAGGCATGCATACCCATGTTAACTCATTAGTAAAGTCAGGAGGTAGACCTAGGTGATAGGGGGGCTGCATTCAGAATCCCTAGGTCAAGTTTAAATGGGGGATTATTAGGGTTGACCTTGACTCAGGAATGGTTCAAAGTGGTTTAGGTCTTAGCACATGGTATTCATGGCCCATGGTTTTGTATGCCCGAGAATGCATGTGAAGAAGACTTTATAAGGCTTGTAAAGATCCATTGTAACTTGGCCTGGAGGTGAGTGGTGGCTAGCTCACTTGGCCTGGCTTGGTCAATTTAGGTCAAGGTTAATAATAGATCTATTATTATGATTTTTTTTGCCCATAGGGGTTTTCTAGGATAAATGTGTGTTTATGTGTATGGTTGATTGTGTATTATTATTTTTCTCTCAAAAATATATTTTATTATGCTCGTTAAAAACCCAACAATTCTATGATACCATTCTCCCACTTTTTTTTTTTTTTTCATATAGGGGGTTACAGGTTTACATAGTCAACAATCCAGGGAAACAATTCCCATAGATCCTCTACGCCAAGAGAAATTCTCAGTGCTCACATATTTTGTTAATGAATATGCAACATTCTTCAAAGTTTCCACCTTCATCAACAAAACTTTATTTTCTTCAACCATGTCTCTCACAAAGTGATATTGAACATCAATATGCTTTGTCTTTGAATGATAAGTTGGGTTCTTCACCAGGAAAATTGCACTCTGACTGTCACAATCTATCCTTACAACTTGTTGTACAAACCCAATACCTGAACACAATCTTTGTAACCATATTTCTTCCTTTCTTGCATGAGTGGATGCATTGTATTTAGCTTCTGTAGTTGAAAGTGCCACTACAGACTATATTTTGCTCATCCAACTGATTACTCCTACAAACAGGTTAAACACATACCCGCTAGTAGATCTCCTACGATCCATATGTCCAGCCCAGTCTGCATCCACAAATCCAAGTATGTCCAACACTCTGCCCAATATTGATCTTCCTTGGTAGCACAATCCATAGCTATCAGTGCCATGTAAATACCTGAAAACCCTCTTTACTATTGTCCAATGCTCCTTCCCTGGTTTTGACATATACCTGCTCAAAATTCCCACATCATGTGCAATGTCTGGTCTAGTACATGTCATTTCATACATCAAACTGCCAACTGCACTCACATATGGAACATGAGACATGTCCTCTTCGTATTCCTATGTCTTGGGAAACTGATCCATAGATAACTTTACAGCAACATGAATAGGGACCCTGACCAGTTTACATTCCTGCATATTGAACCTCTGTAATATTGTCTCCACATATTTTCTCTGATCTAACCCTAGTTTCATGTTTTTCCATTCTCTTTTAATTTCCATGCCCAAAATAAAATTTGCAGCACCAATATCCTTCATGTCAAATTTAGAGGACAACTGAGTTTTCACATCCTGGATAATCTCCTTGTTGTTTCCTATCAGCAACATGTCATCCACATACAAGACCAAATAAAAAACATGATCACCAATTAATTTAAAATACACACAATGGTCCTCTTTGCTTCTTTTCAAGCCAAGTCCCAATAGATAAGTATCAAAATTTTTATACCACATCCTTGGTGATTGTTTTAAACCATACAAAGATTTTTTCATCTTGCATATGGGCTCCTTCTTTCCCTTCACAACAAATCCATCTGGTTGCTTCATATAGATTTCTTCTTCCATATACCCATGTAGGAATGTTGTCTGTACATCCATCTATTCTACTTGAAAATCAAATGCAACAACAACAGATAACATAAATCTAATAGAAGTTAACTTGGAAACATGAGAAACAATCTCACCAAAATCAATTCCCTCAACCTGGGAATAACCCTTTGCTACTAATTGAGCTTTGTATTTCTCCACTTTTCTTTCTACATTTAGCTTCTTTTTAAATACCCATTTGTTGCCAATAGGATTTCTTCCAGTCGGAAACTCCACTAGATCCCAAGCCTCATTCTTATCCAAGGCTGCCATTTCTTCATCCATTTCCTTTTTCCAGAGTTTTCCATCCTCTAAATCCATTGCCTCCCTAATAGTTCTAGGATCATCATCAGTAATAGACAAAGCAAAATTTTAACGGAAATCAGACGGAGTATGCTTATCCAGTTGCATTCTTTCCCGAACTGATCTCCTCAATATTGGAGTATGGGGATCTTCTTCTTTTGATTTGTGTTCTTCTGTAGATCTTGATTCATCATCCTTCAAATCAAACTCTATTTACTCTGGTTCTTCCTTACTTGGTAGGACATCTTGTTTGACAACATATTTTATTTCTCTTAATACCACATCTCATATATACACAACCTTCTTAGTTTCTGGGTTCCAAAGCTTAAAACCTTTAAGACCATATTTATACCCAATAAAGATACACTTTTCAACCTTCTTATCTAGCTTACTCTTGTTTTCCTTTGGAACATGAACATGGGCCTCACAACCAAATACCTTGAGATGTGTGAGAGAAGGTTTCTTACTAGTGCATACCTCTTGTGGAGTCTTATCATCGAATGCTGACGAGGGTGATTTGTTGACCAGATAACATGTAGTACCCACTGCCTCTACCCATAATTATTTCCCTAACCCAAAAACATTGAACATGCACCTTGATTTTTCCATCAGCACATTATTTATCATTTCTATAAATCCATTCTGCTGAGGTGTATATGGAGTAGTGTTATGCTTTTATATACCACACTTCTTACAGAATTCTTCAAATTCATTCCTGCAGAACTCTCCACCATTATCTGTCCTCGACACCTTAATTATTTTCTTTGTTTAATTCTCAACAATAGCTCTAAACTCTTCAAACCTGTCAAAGACTTCAAATTTATTCCTGAGGAAATATATCCAAGTATTCCTCGAGAAGTCATCTATAAATGAGACATAGTACACAAATTTTTCCAATGATGGAACCAACATAGGTTCAAACACATGACTATGAACTAGATGTAAAATTCCTTCTTCCCTCATTGCACCAGAGGGGAATCTTACCCGATTTTTCTTCCCATATACACAATGTTAATAGAAATCAAAATCTAGAGAGCAGTTAGATATACCTTCGACCATACCTTTACCATGTAGAAGGAGAAAACTCGTCTCTTCGATATTCCCCAGTCTTTGATTCCACGCCATAACCTTTTATCCAGAGACTGTAGGAGTTATTTTTTCTTCAAATCCAATATCAAGAACAATGGAACTATTACACCCATCACTAATAGTTCTTCCTTGCAGCTTATACAGAGTTCCAAACCGAAATCCCTTGAGCAACACCATTTCTCTTCAAACCATCCTGTAGGTTTCCTTTTCAAATATTGTTTTTACCCCTGCATCATCCATTTTTCTTACAAAAATCAAATTTCTAGCCAATCCTTAGATGTGAAGAACACGAGGAATTTTTCTAATCCTTCCATCCATGAGCCTCAATTTGACTTTTCCTCGTCCTATGATTCTGGTTTTCAAGTCATCACCTAATAAAACATTACCTCCATCATACGTTTCATATTCACAGAACAACTCTCGGTGGGGAGTCATATGAAAGGATGGAGCCGAGTCAACCAACCATGCCTCATGATTTGCATGTGTGCTTGAAGAATCCAAGTACACATCCCCTCCTTCTTCCTTGGAGTTATTTTCTTCTGTAGAAGGGGCTTCTTTAGATCCCTTCTTTTTCTCAACTTTGGATCTACACTGCTTCTTGTAGTTCCCTTCTTTTGCACATATCCAACATACCTTTACAAACTTTCTGGGAGATTTAGATCTACCCTTAGACTTATATCTCCCACTTGAGGACTTAGATCTATTTCTTTCCTGGGAGCGTCCTCTTGCAAATAATGCATCTGTGCTTTGTCCTTCCATGTTCTTCTGTCTCATCTCCTCTGAAAACAAGGATGAGACCACTTCATCAAAATTCAAAGAAGTTGCATTACTACCTATGGCCACAACCAGACTATCTCATGAGTCTGGTAAAGAGCACAGTAAGCTGATACACTTATCTTCATCTGAAATTTTAATCTCAACATATATTGAATGAATTACCATAGTATTGAAGCCGTTCAAATGATCTTCCACTGAGTCTCCATCCCTCATCCTTAGGTTATATAGTTTCTTTCTCAGGAATAGTTTATTTACTAGGGACTTAGAACGATACATCTTCCCCAACTTATCCCATAAATCCTTGGCTATAACTTCCTCTGACACATTCAGTAATACTCAATCTGAGAGACATAGTCGGATTGTGCTCTTCGCCTTCCGATCCAACTTTTTCCAGTCATTTGGTGAAGTTCATGTAGGTGTAGTACCTAGATCCACCACGATCCACTGATCTTTGTCCACCAACAGATCTTCCATCTTGATCTTCCACATCTCAAAAAATTTTCCATTAAAATTCTCGATCTCTATTTTCTAACTGCTTGCCATTTATCTCCACCTGAAGAATCAATATCGCAGATCTCCCATTGTATCAAGGCTTATCACAGTCCTGAGCCAAACCCTTAACCACAAAAGCATCCCCCTGAAGCCAATAATTGCTCTGATACCAAATGTAGATTTTTACCTTGTATAATTATTTATTGCAAACATATTTTCAGTAAAAGAACAAAAAATATACAATCACAAATACACACATTACATAGAGATTTTTCCCCTAGAAACCCAAATCGGGAAAACCAACATATTCTATATTCATCCACATCATACATTGTTTACAATACAATATACATATAGGAGCCAATGGAATCCAAAAACCTAATCTAATGACATGGATTAGTCAAAAACACTAATTCCTTAACCAAAAATAGAAAACCATCGACAAAAAACCATGTGTTGAAAAGCGACCCAACAATGGGCACAAAAATCGAGGCAACATAAAAATAGAAGCAAAAAAGGAGACATGTTTATCGAGGAATTTGTTTTTCTCCAGGGGTGTTGCCCCCAAACCCCCATGCAGGGGGCTATAAAGCTAGTCATGCAAATACTATAACACATACCCAACAATATAATACACCGATGTCATGATCAAAGCTTGTAACAATCACTTCTATCCCTTGTTGTATTCTTGACATGTGACCTCATGCATTGGGATTCATGAATTTCCTTGGCAATCGTGAGATGTTGCAAATTGTGAGACTGTCATGTTGAGAAGTGTAAATTAATAGTACACCAAGGCCAAGAATATGTGTATAGATGTTAGACATATGACTATGTGGGAAACGACATAGGTGTGCATAAGACCATGGACTGGACTAGCCCTACATAGTGTCATCACCCCTACAAAATAATAAATGGGTCATCAAACCACGTGTCCCGATAGATCCACCTCAAATCCTATCCAGGACGAAAGGTAATGAGAATGGGGGCTAGAGGTACTGGGCATGGCTAACCAAAAAGGCCTAGGATTCATCATACAAAACCATCCTCATGGCCTACAAGGCTTTAGACTTACATCTTTACTAGGATTATGATGGTGTAGCCAATAAAAACACAGGGTACCTCCCCAGGAGGTAACAATTGGATCCAACTACAAGACACGTGCTCTTCTTAGGAGAATGTGAGAGCCCCGGAATCTCAACATTTGTATGCCTAAAACAATCTCACAAAATTTGCATTAAATGCTAGGAGAGGGAATAGGACATGAGGTATTATCCCTTCCTAGAAAACAATAAATAAATAACACAATACATCTAATCCAAGAAATGAAATGAAAATACTCTACTGAAAGTAAATAACACGAACTATCCTAAATGAAGGAAATTGTGATAAAACAAAACAAATGTCTAATCTAATCCTCATAATAGAGAGCTTATTCATCAGAAGAAATTTTTCAACTAAAACTTACTATAATACAAAATTCCCTTGATAACATCATACATCACCTAGGTAGTAGAGTTTCAAATTTTTCACATTGATAGGAAAAGGAATATTTTCACCATCCAAGTGGTTGACATAGAAAGAATCGTTCCTTGCAATTTCATGAATTTGGTACGGGGAACCAAAGGCTTTCAAACTTACCATGATTACCCAGTTTTTCACCTTTCTTGTTCCATAGCAACACCAAGTCACCTTTTTGGAGGTCACACTGACGATCTTTCTTGTCAAATTTCTTCTTCATCTTTTCTTGGCTCTGAAAGAGATGGTCGAAGGCATGTCTTCTAGTCTCACCAAGTTCTACCAACTGATCAATTATTCTTTGCATAGACTCTGCATCTATAGAAAATTGTTGCATAATCTTATAAATCAGGAGCTTCAAATGAATAGGAAAACTAACACCCATCCCCTACACTAGCTCAAATGGGATTTTACCAATGGATTCTTTCTTTGTTATTTGATCATACCATAGAGCATACTTCAAATTTCTATCCCAACTTCTCTTATTGTCACTGATTGTCTTCTTGATGACACTCATGAGGTTCTTGTTGCTACACTTGGCCAAAATATTACCCTGAGGATAGTAGTTGGAGGAGTGTGAAAAAATAATACCATAGTTAAAGCAGGATGTAGATAAATTTGTTGAACTGAATGCCTTTGCATTTTCAGTTGTAATCATTTTTTGTACACCAAACCTTGTGACAATATTATCTTCTAGGAAATTCATCACCACTTCATATGTCGCTTTATTTGAAGGGACAAATTCAACCCATCTAGTAAATTAATCTGTAGTTGTAAGGATCCATTTATGACCATTGCTTGATTTATCCTTAAACTCCCCAATAAATTCCAAGCCTCGTCATTGAAAGGGTGCTTCTACCACAACTGATTGCAAAGGCAATGCTGCTAACTTTTGTTTCTTGGTGAAGAACTAACAAGGTTGACACTCTCTGACAAACTTATGCACATCTAAAAAAACGGTAGGACAATAGTAGCTACCTCTTAGGATCTTATGAGTGATTGTTCCGGTTGCATGGTATCTTCCACATAACCCTTTATGAAACTGTTTAACCAACATTTAGGCCTTTTCTAGATTAATGCACCTCAAAATTATTCCATCTGGATTTCTCCATCCCGATACCTAATCAATAAAATAGTACTTTGAGGATTTCAATCTCAAATATCTTCTTTTGTACTCTGAAAAGGGGTTGGGATTGGTTAGGTTTATGAAATAGAAGATAATATCTATATACCACTCGTGTTGCTCCAAATCCTAATTCATTGCATTAACCATGGTACATGGTTCTTCCTTAATCCCAAGTGCTTCTTCATTTCCTCTGTCATTAACTTTTCTAATCCTTATCCTTTAATGATCTTTGTGGGCTTGATCTCTAAATCATATTCCTAAATCTTGGCTAACCACTTGTTGTTATAAGAAAAAAAATTCCATTATGATGGATCCAACTTATTTGGCTATGAATCATGTTACAACCTATTTGATAGCTCGGCATAAGGCAGAGACTACCCACACCACATATGGTCCTTTGTCTAAGGCGGTTAAAAAGGGGGGAAAGATAAGTGAAAAACTTACGAAAAGTCTCTCTTAGGACCACCCACCTTGGGTATTGTCCTCCCTCATCTTTCAGGATGGCCATAATGGCCCGAGGGATGAAAATTATTAACAAGGGGAGAAAAATAAGACTTCTGATTTTTAGGACAACAAGCTAATAAAAGTGAACAAGTTGTTTTCTCCCTCAAGGCCTTGGAAAAAGGTCTGAAATTGATTCTCGGGGTAAATTGGGTTCCGAATAATGGCCCGATGGACAACATGAAAAATTATCAAAACAACACGTTTCAAAATGCATTTAAAAGCTACATCTAGGTCCTTCTAGGTGGTTGCAAGTGAGGAACAACAAGTTTTTTAGGACTCGTAATGTGTGGGAACAAACCCTGAATTGTCCGGTATTACCCGAAATTTCTCGGAAAGTGGCCCCAAGACTTTTTAAAGCCCAAAAATGGATTTGAAAATTAAAAAAAAACTTTTAACAAGTTGTACTAACTATGAAAAGAGAGATATAACAGGCTGCAAACTAATATTCACCGAGGTATGATGTGGACTGACGAAAGGTGAGACTTTAAGCATGTATTTAATTGTGATTTTTAGGTTGTTTAACACAAGCAGTGGCTACCATGCACTTTTAAAGGTCCTCCTGATTAGAAAAACACATATTATCCTGCAATTGTTCCTCTTAGTATAAAGAGAGGGAGCTTAGGTAGACCATGTGGCTAGAACGAAGAGTGACCCATGCAATTCAGAGCAGGGATTATCCCCTTCTCGTCACTAGTGCTTTCGTGCTCTTAAAGCCTCTTAGATGGAAGAAGGATACCTACGCAAAGGAAGAGGCTCAAGACCCCCTCGAGGGAGTTTTGGTTGAGCTTACCTAAGAAGAGTAGTATTCCAATCCAATTCAAGTTAATCAATTTCTTTACTGTGTGTTTTACAAGAGAAATTGAGATCACTCAATTGATACTTAAGAAGAAAAATTATGAGGGGCTCCTAATGAAGATTCCACAACTTTGACTCTTAGTAGTCTATAAATTGAAATTGCATGAAATGAAAGACCAAACCATCCACGTGGAGAGATCATGTCTTGCTTTCGCAAGCGTGTATCTTGGTCAAAAAAATAGAAATATATATATATATATATATATATATAAGTATAATATATAGATAAATAAAATGTTTTTGGTTTTTCTTGTTTTGTGGGGCAAACCCCTACTTTGGTTTTCAAGTTTTTTTTTTGGTTTTTTGGTATTTTTGCTTGTTTTTTTGAATGGCCCCTTTCGGGGAAACAACCTGAAAATTTAGAAGAGAGAGTATAACCTATACACCTACACTACTTGACCCAAAGGAATGGGGTGAATATATGTGTGGCTCGCATATCCGCCATGTGCATGAGAGCTCCAATTGATTCCTTGTTTGGGGAATCAAAACTATCTAAAAAATTAAATGAATGATGAGGTATAAAAGGAATTTTTCAGATTTGTTTATGAACTAAAAATTACATTAAAACTCGGGAATTTCTTTACAAAAACAAGGTACAATAACATTGGAATTGTGCAAGTTTTGTGTAACTGATTGAAATAATATATATATATATATGAAAACAAATGTGAA
>WSFP011506309.1:0-13434 GCA_009831015.1 Picea engelmannii | reverse complement strand
AGAATGGAATAGTGTACACCAGTCAACACACCTATGGTCACAAATTGTAAATTGAGAAAAATTGATGAATCTTCGGAAGAAAATCAAACATTTTATAGTTCAATGATTGGAAGCCTACTATATGTGGAAGAATCAAGGCCGAACATTATGTAAGTAGTAGGATTGTTTCTAATATTTCAATATGCACCTAAAGAAAATCATGTGCAGGAATTAAAGAGGATATTCAAATATATAAAGGGAACCTTGGAATTTGTCTTATGGTACTCAAGATCTGAATATTTTACTCTAACAACATATACAGATGCATATTGGGTAGGCAATGTTGATGATAGAAAAGGTACAAGTGTCGGAGCATTGTTTCTGGATAATAGTCTAGTTTCTTGGTTGAGTAATAAATAGTCTTAAGTCTCTCTATCCATAGCAGAAGCCGAGTATATTGCAGAATTTTTTTTTTTTACACAAGTTCTATGGATGAAGCAAATATTGCATGATATCAATGTAGAATATGTTCAATCTATCTCAATGATTTGTGACAACACAAGTGCAATCAACATTTCAAATAATCATGTTATGCACTCAAAGATGAAGAATATTCCCATCAAGTACCACATTCTAAGACAACATGTAGTCGAACTAAGTGTCATGTTGGAATACATTGCAAGCAAGGAACAAGTTGAATATATTTTTACCAAACCCCTTCCCAAATAAACATTTGAATATCTCAGAAAAAAGATGGGAGTCATATCTGTTGCACATTATTTTTTTCACTATGTGATCAACTGACGATATTTGTATGACTTAATCCTCTTTTCCCTGAACCTACTGAAGAAATGAGACTTTCTCCCTGAGAAATTAAATCATCTTTATTTTCTTAAAAAAACCTATAAAAGGAGATCGTCATACCCTGTTAAATTCTTGGGGTGCGATGATGCTTGATCGTCACATGCCACACCAAAATGTACTGCAGTGTTTCCGCAGGCTACTTGTGCTTAGGGTGCGACGATGTTCAAACAAGGGAAAAAGGTGAAATTCTTGAAAGTTCTAGAATGGAATCTTCTAAAAGATGAGGTGGCCTTCAATTGGTTTGGATCTTAATCGCTTCTTTGATTTAGTGGGATCATCCTAATCTCCTCATCCATCCCTCTTTCACCCTATAAAAAGAGGGATCTCTCATGGGAAAGGCTAGAGGTTTGCTTATGCATGAAGAATTATGTTGAAGATTGTACTTGTGATAGCTTTTCCTTAGCTTTCCAAGTTAGGTTGTGAATACTCTTCCAAAAGCATTGGAGAAAAGGTGTGTGTGTTGAAGCAAAGGGTCATTGGAAGGGACCTTGCAACATTAAGGAATAGATTGTATTCTCCACTTTCATCAATGTAATGCAGTGATACATTTCTTCCCTATAAAAGTGTCTCCATTTTTATTGTATAACTCCTTGATCTTATGCATAGGCTTCATTGGAATATACATATCGTTGTTCTCTCTCTTTGTTAGTTTTTGCTTCTTAACAGATTCAACATCCCACAAATACAAATATGGAGCAAGGACGATACTAGAAAGGATCAAACGACGTTTAAATGGTATGTCATTTGTCCCTCTTTGAACTAGTTTACATTACAATAAAAATCTAAGGAGAAGATTGTATTCTTCTCTATTTTGTTCTAATTTATTGTTGAAGTTAGGGAGATTAGTTTGTGTTTGCACTTACCGATTTGTCCGATAACAATATCCCTCTCATCTTGTCATTAAAGAAACACAAGTCATAGGGAGCATAACTTTCACATTGATGTCAAATTGGGAGAATTACGTATAGGGGGACAATTGAAAACAAGGGGAGGAGAATTACATATAGGGGGAGAGTTGCAGAAAAGGTAAAATTCTTTCTATTTCTATAGGATTATGTGTTTTTGAGTACATAGTTTCCATCAATGACAAAGAGAGATATTGTTGAATAAATTACTTTCATTGATTCCAAAGGTAAGTAAGTATTTACATATAAATATTCAAAGGAAATGTGAATTTAATAAATAAAAAAGTGGAGTAAAAGTACACATGATTTTAAAACCCATGGTGGTATTTTACACATGGTTTGTTGAAAAAGGGGGTGGGGGGGGGGTGCGGGGGGAGGAATTAATTATTTATTTAATAAAAGTCACGTCTTTTCAATTGAACATGACTTTTCATGTAGAACTAATGGTAAAGTATAAAAGGAGAAGAGGATTGTGATAAATAAAGTGTGTTGGTGAAAATGTAGTATTATTATACATATCATTTGAGAAGTGACGATTGAATATAATTCAAGGAGCGACGATTAAATATTAGAGAATATTAGATAATATGTTCTAGAAAATAGATCTATTGCTCTAGCAAAGAAAACTTGTATATGAGATAGAAGTAGTAGTAGAAGAAAGAAGATATTGTGAAGGAAGAGTTAAAGAAGAAGGAGCGAGCATCGAGCATATATGACAAAAGTAGACGGAGAAAGTGTCAAGATGATGTGGAAAAAGTAGAGGTAGAGAGTGTAGAGCATATCTAGTGAAAGAATAAGTAATGAGTGCATAGAAGATTTGGTTAGGATAGAAGAAGCATGAAAACCAATGAAGGAAATGCATATGAAGGACCTTCAAACTTGTGATCAATTTAGTGCCTAAAAAATAAACATTGTTGGGATTGGTATCTCAAGTAGTTCGGTGGCTACAAATAATAGAGGGGATCGGTGTCTCCAGTAGGTTGGTGACTACAAATTTATAAAAATATTTTTTTGTGGTTTTACCTAGAAAGGGTTTCCACATTAAATATTGTGTCTTCCAATTGTTACATTGATGTGGTTTCTTCATTAGGGTTTATGAATTTTAAAAATAAAAATTTAGTGTTATACTAATTCACTCCCCCCTCTTAGTATAAGTGTGTGCTAAAAAATAAGAATCATAAAAATATCACTCTAACAAAAATCATGTGTCTTTCTATTGGCCTTATAAATACTCTCCCTAACAAATCCCATCGATAGTTTTCACTAATGATGTCATTGTTGGTGACTATTCAATTAAAGTTGTAATTTATCTATATTTTGATTAATTTATTGTAGTTCACTCTCAAATTATAAAATGCTTTATATATATATAGCTTGATCTGATCTAGAGAGATGGCGGTGGCCTCCCATCTATTCCAATTGGTTCATTTTGGAAGTTTGGCATTTTTGTTTTACAGCAAAACTATTTTCTATTCAATAAAGAAATAAGCTGAAACTATAAAATGCAGTGGAAAACAAGCTTGCTAGAATGGTGGCGGTTTATCTTTGAGAAGAGATGTTACAGTTGTGCTAATTCATCAGAAGATCATTACAATGAGGCTCTGAAGGCCTTTTTACAATAAACGGGGATGTAAAAAACCCTAGACATCCAAAAACCTAACCCTAGGAGATGAAGCGCCAAAAGTCATGTGGAACCCGTTTGGGTAAGTTAGTACATCAACTTCTTGGGGTCGTAACTTTTGCATACGATCTCCATTTTAGGCGCTCGAGAGCCCGTTGGAAAGGTCTATCCGAGGAATACACATTTTGTTGTTTACTAGCGAAGGTCATTTCGGACTGTGGCGAGCCCTAAAAATGTTGTTTAGGGCCTCAAAACATCCCCACAAGTCAGGGACCCAAAAACTAGGAAACAAAATGCCAAACTGCCTAAATGAACTAGTTGGAATAGGTGGAAGGCCACCGACATCCATATTTATCATATTCTATCTCTCAAATTATGCCTACATATCTACTCAGAGTCCTCTCAACACTAGATCTGAAATCACAACATGAAATATGTTAAGGTATATATGTTGATTCTCACACATGAGGAGGGATATCATGTTGTGGTAAATCATATTATCTACCTGATCTCCTACCATACATTATTGTCTCCTAGTGTGAAGTGGAAGGTTCGATATCCTTCTAGCACTAATTATAATGTCACATGGATGCCATATATACTCAATGTTCATTCCACCAATAAATTCTTTGAATAATTGTGATGAAAATTTTTAAGAGACCGTGTTCATGCATATGATATTTGGCTAGATAAAATGTATCAAATCATTGTTTCTTATGTCATCATGTGTGAAACTAGATATAAGAAATGGTAACCCAGATCTAGGAACATTTATTTCTAGAGGTGACCTCTAATGTTTCATAAGATAATGTCACTCTTGTTACACCTTTGGTTGATATTCCTCTATGTTTGTACCAATGTTGACTAAATCACGAGGTTAATCGAACATATAGAATTCATTGGAAGTCATGTGATGAAGATGCATATTATTAATGAAATCCCTTGATGTCCTCAACCTTACCAAACATTTTGTAATCACGTGGAATGTGTGTTCTCATACAGCTAGTAATGTACACATTTAATCACCAAATACATTGGAACCCTCCTAGGATCAAACATTGCTCAATCCATGATCATGCTATTCAATATTCCTATAAAAAAATATTAATATATCCTTTATTGGGTATTTTCATCTCAATATTCATTGTAGATACATCATCAATGGGCCCTCTCTATAGATATTCCCATGTCCATGTACATGACCCCATATTAGCATTAACCTCAATATCAAATTCAAGATTCTCACTATGCCATTTATCCCAATTGACTTCAACATTCATGAACTATACCCAAGCCCATTCAATAGATGAAACTATGTTATTCATGGATTCTAACTAAATGAATACATTATCTACATGACTCCTAAATAAAATTAAATAAACACTCTCATCATAAACCATAGACACTATCAATGAAGTATTTTTCAAGCATCCACCATGAGGTTTCCATGAACTACATCCTCCACCATTGCATAATTCCTAGACTTCAAGTTCCTAAATTAAGTCAACATGAAAAATGTGAACACCAAAGGCCATGGATGACATTTCTTATAAGATTATATGATGTGAACACCAAAGGCCATGGATGGCATTTCTTATAACATTATATGAGGTGAATGCATATCCTTATGATTAGAAAAGGGAAATGTTTATGAGTGTGAGATATTAGTATGCGAATATAGATTCCATATATCACTTAACATATATTCTAAGGTAATTCAATACATGAATTAAATCATATTAATCATACCAACAAACATCAATCTTTGTTGACATCCAAATACCATAAATTTGATATCTTTGACTTTTGTATTTTCTCATAACTAATCCACATATCAACACAACATAGACACACATATAATCAACATATGGATCAATCTTGATCGCAGTTGAGCTTCACAGCCATAAATTTTAAATATGCATCCTAAATGTAGCCTTTGGTCGCATTCCATCCTATTATCCATCTATGCAATGAATTGTAGTGATAAATATATGGATCAATCAATGCTTCGACAACATAGATCTACATTGACCTCCACAATTGTTAAACATTATATCTCTAGGATTTATGGCATATACAAACACAATATATTCACATTTGGAGTCATAATAAAATTTGATATCTCTAATATGCATGATGTATTAAGTTACAAGAGATCCTCATGTAATTTGATATATAAACATGTATTAATTCATCTACAGATCAATATTAACTGTGTTGAGCTTTGAAGACTAGAAATTTCACTGTCTACAATGCATATTCAATCACAATTGGTCAACATCTAAACACACACACACATATCACTATTAGTCACCAACAACCATAAATTTGAGATATCCACCCCATATCACATAAGCATTATAATCAATCCATATATTGACATCATAATTAATAGTTTGATATTTACATTTAATGTTGTTAGAAAATAATCAGATGATTAGAAGTAGGACAACATACCATGTTAGATTTCATGTATCAATGTATGGAAATTAATTCCTATTGATACTATCATTTATTGATCGGTCACTATTATTATTAGATCCCTACCCTAAAATCCTTACGTATGGGTACATAGGAGTTAGTTAATTATTAATGTATGAGCATATATTCTTTGAAGAAGGACCATTTTATAATTTAGATATGGTTACTCAATATAGAATGGTCATCTTTACTAAATAAGGACTAGTAGGTGATTGGTACTAATTAATGAGGGGAACACAAGTAGTTAGTATTTATCTATTGAGAAACTATGTATAATGGTAGGAAACTATGTGATGTCTTTTGAAGTATTCTCATTGTATTACAACTCTAATCAATTGGAGGTTGGCCTCTTAAAGAGGCCCATGAAAATTTCTTTCTTTCTGTATTATCTATGCGAGTGTTAATTTTCTATAGTTTCTAGACTCTTGTTCTTTTTATTTTACTTTTTGATATTTATAATTCTTTTGATAGTGCTCATAAATCATTTTTTCTACTCATAAGTACATTATAAGTGGTATTGGATATCCTTTACTATGCTACCACACACCTAATTTTTTAGGGTTATTATATATATATATATAGCTATGTTCTAATATCTTTAAACACAGTGATATAATTTTTAGTGGGAAAGATTAGAATTAGAAAGCATACAAGTAGGGAATACAAGAGAGGTCATGTGGATATGAGACATTGTACACCTATATTGGTACTTAGTAAATAGTACCACACTAGATAGATTCTATATACCCTAGGGTATATAGGGGCCCCCCTATGCCCACTTGAAACCATACTTACATAAACCTATCATTTTTTTAATGTTATACTACACCAAGCATAGAACTCAAGGATATCACACTTGTGTATTGGGTAGTATAGATAAGGGTACAATCTATCCCTCTTAGTTAGCACTATGAAACAAAGGATGAGTACTATTGTTGGAAACAATCAATATCTCATAGAGATATAATGCTTAATGCGTCTTTTCTCTTCAGACCCTACACAACCTAGAATGTATAGCACATGCAATGAAATTCCTACATTAGTGGCCCATGTATATCCCCTATGTTGATCACAAATGGACCAAAATTGGAAGTGGAAAAGGTAATAGCACAAAATACCACTCACTTTAACAAGATTAAGAGGAAATATAACCTTGTTGACTGGAAACATAGACCTAGAGATTATAATAGTTGTGAAAGGACATAAGCATTGTGGCAGTATGAAGTTAAGATATAGGATTTTTAGAAACAAAAATTTAGAGCACATACACACGTGTTAGTTGGGTGTTAGTTTAGTGGGAGAGGAAGTAATTCCTTTACCCATGGATTGAAATAGGAACCCTTTCTTGATTTGATCTATGACAAGAAAAAATGGTTGAACCAACAATTTTCAAATCTAGGAGATGATTTCCCAAACATTAGATGGAGTGTTGAACCATCCTAGAGTTTCCTTTATGAGATATTTGAACACCTTGGATGCCAATGTTGGATGTGAAGATCCAAAGGGATGATTATTCCATAATTTAGTAGACAAATTTCATGTTGGGTCCACTTTGGACATGGAGTGGATTGCAAGGAACCTTAGAATAAGGGAAACACAAGGGATTTCCATTATGTATGTAGGACACCTCCATTTTTCAAAGTAAATCATAAAGTGGATATTAAAGTGTGGAAAAGGACTTCTATATTGTACTAAGTCTAGTGTTGGCATAATGAACCACTTTTATTTTGGCTAATTCAATTGTTGAAGAGACTCTAGGAGGCAAAGGAGTGGATTCTTTACGGTTTGGATTCACTAGTATTGGCTATAGGAAATTGTTCCTTGGATACTTGTGTTTTTTTAAAAGAATTGCAGGAAGTTGGGCGTGTTTCCTTGTTGTATTTTTGTATAATTTTTCATTTTAACGAAGATGAAGGAATCTAGCATGGGAGTTCCCATAGATCTACATTGTGGTCTCTTTATTGTATCAATGTTAATTTCCCTTGCAATGCATTGTTTTCTAAGTATTTTTAAATACTTATCTAAGTGTTTAATTATTGTTGAGATGTTTTAAAGCCACAATTGAATGTGTTCTTATTGTTGGAACAAATTGATTCATTGAAATTGATTGTGTATTTAACATGATATAACTTAAGGTGTAGTTATAAGTAAACTTTAAATGAAGATGCATCCTCTAATTATAATAGGCATCAACCAAGGCAAGGTAGCACCACATGAGTAGGAATGACAAAACAATTTTTTTCGTGCACGACACATAAATCACCTTGTCAAACTCAAACAAACTATCCAAAGACATAATCAAGGCGATAGAGTCTAGGAAATACCCAGAGACCTATATATCTTCTCGTCGAGTTAACCATGTCACATATATGTTCTACAAAGTCTTGAACCTAGCATGACATGCAGGATATGTGTTGGTGAGAATAAGAACAGTTGTTGACCTATACATAAAAGAGAGCGATGGTACTATAAATGATGATATTTAATCTCATATATAGTTCAATTTCCCAATTGTGTTGTTTATAGGGTTACAATTCATTGAGATAAACATGTCGCTAGTTATTATTGGATGAATCTATTCAAAGATTCTTATGAATTTCTTAAAAAATATATTCCATGTCAAAACAATTCGGAGAAAATGAAGAGGGTCTTTATGCCATTACATTCTATAACAATAGAGAAACCATTTTCCCAATGGGACCTGGATTTGATTGGTACAATAAATCCAAATTTGAGTAAATGAGATTCTTATATTATTATTGCAATTGATTATTTTACCAAGTGGGAAGAAGTTGTTGCTTTAATAAATTCATACTTAGAGAGGTTTATCCATTATCTAAATGAAAATATACTATTAATATTTAGTGTACCAAAAAATTTCATAACATGAAACGACTTGATCTTCATTGGGTCAAAATTTACAAATTATTTTGGAAAATATGGAATCATCATGGGGAAATAATCTAACTATAAGCCATGAGGAAATGGTTTGGAAAATTCAATAAACAAAACATTAATTCAAATTCTCAAAAATACAATTGAATCCAACAATAAAAACTAGCATAAGAATTTGATAGATGCACTTTGGGAAAGTCATATTACTCCAAAGGATAGTACTAGACATTCTCCATATACATTCGTGTATGGAAGAGAAGTAAGATTACTATTACATTGGGAGTTGAATTCCTTGGCGCTTAGTAGAAGTGTTGAATATGTAGAAGAACAATATCCAAAGAAAAAAAAAATATGATGAACTTTTGCGACTTGAAGATCAAAGAGAAAAAGTAATATTTCCATTGAAAAAAAGACAACAAGTGGTCAAAATATACTTTGACAAGAACACAACCTCAAAATATTCTTGAAAGGATCAACCAGTTCTATTGTGGAACAAACAAAAATAGAAACCATAATTTCACATGAAGTTTGAATGATGCAGGAGCATCGCGACTACCAAAGCAAGCGTGGAGCCAGCGCATGTGTTTTTTTTTAACACATGACATATAAGCTTGATAACTTTTTGAATTTTCATTAAAGATGAAGCGCCATATCCTTCAAGGAAACATTTATGAAGGAGCGCATGTTGAATTGTATCAGACCTCGAGCCTTACGCTCTTGCTTGAAGTAGATAGGAGGCATTTACTTTAGTTAATGCAGGTAGATAGGATTTATTTCTAGATTAGACAGTTTAGAGATTCGAGAGGGAAAATGGATATAGACACCCTCCTTTGTACATTGTAACATTAGCCAGCATTCAGAAAAGAGGAGCAGCAGAGAAAATTGTGAAAGAACACCCATGTACAAGCATTTGAATTAATAGAAGAAAGTTCTGATTCAAACTCATGTCTGGTGTTGTTTCTCTGTGTATTTTGTTCATGTGCGTATGAATGTTTGTTTCTGGATATGCATTTGCTTTATATATGTTGTGCATGTGATTTCATGTTTGAAACTGAAGTCTGAAGGGGAGATGGGATGAGTTTCAATTGTTTCTCTATTTGAGTCAGGAGATTTTTGTAAGTTGTGCAGTTGAATTCATCCGCAAGGAGTGCGTTGATGAAGGCTCGATAGTTTAACACTTGTTCTCATTCATCCATAAGAAGAAGTGGGTTGTTGAAGCCGTGAAAGGAGTGTGCAGGCTGAAACAGAAGTCTCAGTCGTGACGCTGAGCAAGGAGACTGAAGACTGCTGCTGCAGGAAGTGTGCAGAGTCTAAAGGATTCAACATTTGAGAAGTTGTTGAACGTCGAGCGCAAGGAGTGCGCATAAATTCCTCTGAAGGGGTCAAAATAGAAAATCTCAGGAGGTATAGAACCTTTTTGATATCGTTGAAAGGAAGCACAGAAGGTTTGATCAAAGAAGGGCCAGGCAGGGTTTGCAGGCGTAGGCTTTGAAGAGAAAAGTGCGAGAAGAAGCACTTAGTCATTTTCAAGAAATCCTCGAGGAGGAGGAATCGACGGTCAGGATCCAAAGAGGAGATTGACGAAGTTCCGTCAGCTGTCAGATCTAGGGGAAGTTGCGCAGGATTTAAGCCTAGTGAACAAGAGAAGGAGTCAGGGAGTCATCGGGACTTGACTCATCGGAAAATCTGGGTTTTGGTGATCGTGAAACTCTTGTAGAAAGGAATCGCGATCCGCGATTTCCCGAAAGGATATCAGTCGTTGATCTCGGTGAGACACGTGTCAAGAGGCAGAGGAGTCAGTGGAACTCGGCTCGTCGGATAATCGGAACTTCCGGAGCCAAGGGTCTTGTGTATGAATTCGCGATTAGCGAATTCCCGAGAGAATCAGGGTCGTTGATCATTGCTAGGACACGTAGCGCGAGATCTCGGGAATTCGGGTTCGACGTTTCGGGTTTTCTGAGGACAAGGGAACCGTCGCATCAGAAACCGCGATATCGTGAATCGCGATATCCTGACAGTTAAATTTGTGGGCCCCGGAAGTTGGAATAGGAGCCAGGTGTCATCGCGCATTGGGGTTCGGGGAATTGAATGTCCCGTGTTCATTGACGACGGGAATCACGATCTTTCGATCCGCGATTTCCGACAGGGTTAAGGGCCTTAGGGCAGGACAGGTGTAGGAAGGTTGAGCCTTTCCATGACTCGACGACAAGTGGCATCGGAGATCGGGAATAGGGGATTCATAAGGTAAGTGGTTTACAGCAGCGCAACCACCGATTTCCCGACGGGAAAATCTCCAACAAGAGAAAAGAGGAGAAGTTGGAATAGGAGCCAGGTGTCATCGCGTAGCGGGTTTCGGGGATTTTGAGACCCGAGTGCAGGACTCGCAATCTTGCGAGGTCCGATTTCCCTATAAGGCAAAGGGGAGATCACCAAGAGCATTCTGTGGGTGCAGAAAACTTCCGACAAGGGAGTTGAAGGGCATTTTAACTCTTTGGGCCTAGAAAAGGGAAGGTCCTGGTGTAAGCAGGCGTGCCCTGGGTGGTGCATTTGCGTCAGAGTGGTATCAGAGC
The DNA here is from genome assembly GCA_009831015.1 of Picea engelmannii. Lineage (NCBI taxonomy): Eukaryota > Viridiplantae > Streptophyta > Pinopsida > Pinales > Pinaceae > Picea > Picea engelmannii. The sequence continues at coordinate 2,119 of WSFP011506309.1, read as the reverse complement.
AGGTGAAATCTCTTTGTTTTATGTAACAGAGAGGAAGGAAGGAAAAATTCACCATGCCGCCCAGAAGAGAAAGACAGACACCTGAACCCGAGGATAGGGAGGTGAGAAGAAGGGGCAGACCAGTAGCTAATCCAGAAATGGAGAGGCAGATACGAGATCTTCGAGCGAGGCTGGAAGATATGGAGGCAACGTAGAGACGCATAGCTAGTGTGGGATATTTGAGTGACTCCGAAGGCGAAGTTGAAGCCGAGACACAAGGAGAAATTGCAGCCGAAGATGCAGCCAATGAGCGATTGATTAAAGCCATTGCCAGAATGAGTTAAAAGACAAAAATGGACATTCCAACTTATGAAGGAAGTCTGGATGCAGAAGAGCTGTTGGATTGGATTAGAGCTCTTGACACCTACTTCGACTATGAGGATATCGAAGAGGATAAGAAGGTAAGGCATGCTGTCACGAAATTAAAGGGACATGCAGCATTATGGTGGGACGAGCTTCAAGCAGATAGGCACTGCAAGGGAAAGAAAAAGATTAAAAACTGGGATCGAATGATTGCAAAGATGAAGGCAAAGTTCATCCCAAGGGATTATCAAATCACACTGTTCAGGAGGATGCAGAGCCTGAGACAGAAGTTAATGACAGTTAAGGAGTATACTGAGGAATTCTACAGGCTCAATATCAGAGCAGGTCATCGGGAGAGTGATGATGAAAAAGTAGCCAGGTATATGAATGGCTTAAGATACGATATCCAGGACGAGATGAGGATGACAACCATTAGAACGGTGGAGGATGCGTATCAGATGGCTTTGAAAGCTGAGGAAAAGCTGAGCCATAAGCCAGCACAGTGGGGTAGAGGCAGAAGTCAGCCCAAGGGTAAATCAGTTGCCCAGGATAAATACCATAAGTCCAAGGAGGAGTGGAAGAGACCTCAGGGTAAAGTTGAAAGAGGTGGAACCTCACAGCGAGGGCCACATGCTGAACAGAGAAGGAATCAAAATGATCAGTGAGGAGATTATGCTGATGCAAACACTCTTCCTCGTACTAGAGGTCGAGGTAGAGGAAGAGGTGGAGTCATCACATGCTACACATGTGCGAAGAACGGGCAAAAAGCGGTTGATTGTCCGGATAGAAAGAAGGATGGAGGAGAAGCGCACATCGCTGAGGCACAAAGGTGAGATGTTGAAGCAGAAGACGCAGAAGATGGTAGGTCATTGATGATGTGTAAAGTTCTCTTAACACCCGAGAAGGAGGTGGAGGACACAGCTCAAAGAAGCAAACTTTTCAGAACCACATGCAAGACCAAAGATAGGAAATGCAAAGTTATCGTGGACAGTGGTAGCACCGATAATCTCGTTTCAACAAATATGGTGGAGAAACTAGAGTTGGAGACGACTGATCACCCGAGTCCATACAAAGTTTCATGGCTACAAAAGGGACATCAGGTGAGTGTCACTAAATCACTAAACAGTGCTTAGTTGACATTAAAATAGGGGGATATAATGACAAGATTTTATGTGATGTCATTCCTATGGATGTTTTCCATTTACTGCTGGGAAGAACATGGCAGTATGATAGAAACGTGATCCATGATGGGAAAATGAATACGTACACTTTGGAGAAAAATGGGAGAACACATAAGTTACTTCCAATCAAAGATAAGGAGGTGAAACCGGAAGTAAACAACATGGTACTTCTCATGAGTGGGAAGGAGCTTCTTACAGAAGTGAAGAAGAAAGAAGATCCACAATTCTTTGTGGTCAGAAAACCTAAAATCATTTTGACCAGCACAAGAGTGGATGATTTACCGGAAGAAATTCAGGAACTACTTGAAGAGTTCGCTGATATTGTGGTAGACGAACTGCCTCATTCGTTGCCACCAATGAGGAGCATAAGTCACCACATAGACCTTGTACCGGGAGCTAGTTTTCCAAATAAGGCTGCGTACAGGTTGATGCCTCAGGAGAACGAGGAGGTTAAGAAGCAGGTCCAGGAGTTATTGGACAAAGGATTGGTCAGGGAAAGTTTGAGTCTGTGTGTCGTTCCAACGATACTCAGCCCAAAGAAAGACAAAGGCTAGAGAATGTGCACCGATTCCAGAGCCATTAACAAGATCACCATC
>ML888352.1:0-10063 GCA_009831015.1 Picea engelmannii | reverse complement strand
GTTATAAATTGATTGGAAAATTTTTACATTATAATATAAGATTATGAAATCTAGGATCTAACTTATTCTAAATATAAATGGTGAGGTTGATATAATATCTCAACAACATACCATATATGGATTTTACAAATTCAACTCTCAAACAACTTCCTAAGAATAAAATCACATAACTCACACTTAGAGATTAATTCTACTTCTCAATACATTAGCAAGCATATTAGATAAATAGGAATTATATATTCCAACATTCTCTCTTAATGACTACTTATCTAAATATCTATGTGGTCATATCTTCATCTCAGGTATAATATCTATGTGGTCATATCTCCATATCTCTATCTGCTTGTACCTGCATTTGATTATTGAAGTCCATATAAAAAGAAATTCATCTACCGGAATACATGGGTCATCAGCCGTTGTAACCACGAGTTCTCTAGGAATCATTTTCAGCTACATGGTACATTCTACCATTCTTCCTCATACCTCCCCCTTCATCACATCATCATCAACCTGGGTTTTTTCGACTTACCCATAACCATGCTCTGGGTTTTCTCGGATTATCCCCAACCATGCACCAGGTTTTCTCGGATTACCTGTAACCATGCTCTGGGTTTTCTCGGATTACCCTCAACCATGCACCAGGTTTTCTCAGATTACCTATAACCATGCATGCTCAAGTTGTTTTGACCACAAACCATCCTTTACATAGTGTTTTTTAGATCACCACGAACTTTTCACATTAGGGGGTATACAATGGCTCAGGTACATAGTATTATGTAGAACCACTACAACAAAATATCATAGACTTGCTTTCAAACGTGCTTCTTCTTCAATTTTGTACCTATAGAAAATTGATCATTGCAAAGAACTGACCATAAATGATCATAAATTCAAATCTCATTTACATCACTAAGATCATTCTCATCTCATCCTCATCACTTTGCTTTGTCTCTCCATCTTGATTCTGCCTTCTTTGTCTTTGGTGTAGTTGTCTTGGAGTTTTCATATTCACCCACCTATGATTTGTCAGAGTAGCCAATTCTAACAAAACCACTGTTAGCGCCAATTCTTGCAAGGGGGGTGCTTCTCTCTGGATTTGGATCCTTGGTGAGAAATAGATGAAATGGGGCTTAAGACCCATCAAATGAAGTTATCCAAGGTCACAGTCATGAGCGCCCAAGCGTAGCATGCATAAAATCTCTATTTTCGGGTTAAAAATCAAGTAGGCGGGCATTTTTTTCTTTTTAGCAGGGAAGATCCATCGATGGAGCAGATCAACGATCATTAGGTAAGCCAGAGCCACTTAGTTGCACGAGGTTTAGCGCATGGGCTCATCTCTTATGGCCAAAGTCATGAAATGATCGTGGTCATCTGATCTTGAAGGACACATGGCACCTGATTAAGTCTGGTCGCCATTTCGGCTACCGGGACTTTGAAATACAAGGGTAGACTCCCTTCCACCCACGATACGCAAAACGCAAAGGCGACTTTGGGTGCGGGCCTACGGTCATAGCACAGGGTCGTATGGAAAGGCATGTCCTCAAGAAGGGGGACATGTGGCAGCTAGTCGACATTTCGGGGATTTTGGAGCTCTCGATGGGAGAATCCCCGAAAGAATCAGGACCATTAATCTTGAAGGATACGTGGTGTGTGATTAAGTCCGGTCACCATTTCGGCTACTGGGACTTTGAAATACAGGGGTCGAGAGCATAGGAACGAGAACTCCCGATGGGAGAATCCTCGAAATACATTAAGGTTCATCATGACTGTCCATATTAAATCAAATCTGGCAATTGATTGCGGATTAGTCGTTTCGGCATTTCGGCTACCAGGACTTTGAAAGACAGGGGCTCGCTCCTCCACTACATCTAGAATCGTCGAAACGCGAAATGATTAGTCATTTCGGCATTTCGGCTACCGGGACTTTGAAAGATAGGGGGTCGCTCCTCCACTGCATCTGGAATCGCCAAAACGTGAAATGAGAAAAGCGTCTTTGAAGATAGGCGCAGGGTCACGACCCGTGGTCACTTGGGGTGATAGAAAGAGCTGCGCAAAGGGCCAAAGCGTCAGGTTTAGCTGCAAGAGGCATCGCCGCGTTCTCCAGGTGCGAATTCAACTTGGCCTCGATCTTGATCCCTACTAGAGGTAAATAAAGTAGGAGGAGGTGGTTGAAACCTTGCCTCACTCCTTAAATGTAAGGCATGGAGGTTCTAGCAGGCAGTCTGCCCAAGATCGTCCTGTGTGCAGGTTTTCCAAAGAAGCCATGTCGATCTGATGTCCTCGTCTGACCAGAGGAGCCTGCACACGCTAAGTTGGATTTTAATGTCTCAGCTACCCTCCTGCTACCAAGGTGGCGAATTAATCTGAGTTTATATACTCAGTTTTTGTATTTTTGTAGGGATGGATGGTAGAGCTAAGCTCCCAATTGTAAAGCTTTAACGAGGCCTCTAGTTCCCTAGTTATAGATTGATATTTGAGACTTCTTGTTTAATGGAAGCCATCATCTTCCTCCCCTTTTTCCTCTGAATCTTAAGATCCCGGGCATGGATGATCCAGTCGGGTGTTGTAATGACTATATAATGTATGTTTGATTATATTAGTTTTGCAGCATCTTAATTTTCTTGATGTTTCTCAGATCTGAGAGGATCTCATGTTTGTGACTTTTCCCCTTTTTAAAGGCTGCTGGAAGACCGAATGTCCAGAGCTGACTTTATTTCCTTTGTTTTTCCCTCCACTTACTCACTACTATGCAAAATTATTGGCTTAAATTAGATCAAGACCTCACCTTTATTAGTTGTTCCAACCCATTTTTTTGAGATAGAACGATATTGTTTTGAGTTTACTTCCATTCATCACCCTTTATCAACAAATCGTGACATTTAAACTGATGGGCGTTGGGCTCTGCTCCTGCTGCAATTGAGGAGTGACTTCTGGTGCCAACATTTCTGGCACCGCTGCCAGGGAGGACGTTGAATATTTTCTCAGGGATTGAACGACATTGAGTCTCTGATTATGAAGGTGCATCAGACATCAAATCCCTTGAAGGTTGCTACTGTGCACCTGGCGACTCCACTGTGGTGACTCCACTGTTTCTACTTCACTGTTTCAGTTGTGGCTACTTTTAGCACACCTGAAAGATGACCCAGAGGAGATTTTTCGAAAAGGTTTCAGCAGCTTCTTTCTCAGCTTGAGAAGTTTCTTGGGAGGACACAACGTTAGGATCTGACCATTGATGGTGAACAAAGACCAAACACATTCAAAGTTGTGCATATTTCACCTGGCGACTCCATGATTCAAGGATCAATTGGCGACTCCGCTGGTTCGAAATGGAAAAAAGCCTTTCTCTGAGGTATTCTCCTTTTAATTTTTCTGCTATTCCTGGTTTTTCCAATGTTGTCCCTTCTTCGGATGAATGGCATGATTATTTGCCTATATTTAGGGAGAATGTAGAGGACAACCCTACTCGACATCTCGAAGAATTTAATGAACTCATGCATCAATGGGAGATACATCAGGAGGATGTGTTAATGAAAATATTCATGTCCTCGTTAGCAGGGGATGCTCGTAAATGGTATCATTCTTTACCCCCTGCTAGCATGTCTTCACTCGTAGAATTTCATGCAGCTTTCACCGCCCATTATCAAAAGATTTATCCCTCTGAGTTAATTTTTCATAACTGTCGTGAGGGATACAACAATTGTATACAAGATAGAGTTGCTTCTTACGTAGGCTGTGAGGATGATCCTGATGACTTGGATCAGAAATCAGTCATTTCTCATCCCCATTCGTCTGCATCAGAGGAAGATTATGAGAGTGAAGGTTGTGAGGAGGGAGAAGATGCTTGGGGCGGAGTTATGGAACTAATAAAATCTCTCACTTCCAGACTAGACAGGTGGGAAGCTGAACGATGTGTAGAGGATTTTACATCCCTTGAAGCAGATGCTCTTGGCAGCTCTACTGAGGGCTATTATGAAGATTTCATAGCGGTACAAGCATTAGTTGTTGCCCCTAATGAGCCTGTTGTCTCAGATTTAAAGGAAGAAGCCATTATGGAAGAGGATTGTCCTCTTTTCCTTCATGAGATTTCCCATGATGTATTTACATTTTGGATTGAAAAGAAGGATCGGGAGATCGTTCCTTTTTTACAAGATGGGGGAGTTTTGTGCTCACCCAGCTTTGATGATCATTCTGGTAAAGAGAAGACTGTGAAGCCTTCTCCTCTGTTCACAAATGAAGGACATTGCAAGGAAATCAGCCTTCCTCAGCAACATGATGAGGAAAAGAGATTTCTCATGGGTCCTATTTATGGCCATTATGAATTTGACCTTTGGGAGAGCCAAGAAGAAGAACCAGAGGAGTAGCAAGAGGAGCAGTTTGCCTCTTGTCCAGAGCCTGCCTGTGAGCAGCCACCACCTGAGATCAGTCAGACTACACCAGCCTTTCACCCTCCCGTGCTTACCAGAGATATTCATCCACACGTGAACAATTGAGTAGCAAAGGAGGTTGTCTCTCACCCATTTTATGGAGTTTTCCACTGGTCCTATGAGCCTATGAAGGAATACATGGAGTTATATTTCCTTCACATTTTGGAGCCACCCTATTTCATCTCAACTTCAGCCTGTAAGGAGGAGTTGAAGAGCGTAACCATTCTTCTGTCATGGTTGCACCGTCCGTTTGTGATCATGGACAGAAAGAAGGAGCTTCTATTCAGGAAGTTGCTTGATTGGCTATGGTGGAAGTTTGCTTTCACCTAGCCCCATGTAAAGGAATTTATTAGTTTAGGATCGTACATAAATAAGCTCCTTGGAGCATGTGTGTTTATCTTTTATTTTCACTTATCGACATGTATTTTTAAGCATGGTGTTTTGAGCTCAACTCCATATCCCAACAGAAGGCAACTGGAACTGCATAAGGAGTTCTTAGAGCATCGCAGGGACGACTCTATCCCCCATGGAGCCTAATGTTAGCGCCAATTATTGCAAGGAGGGTGCTTCTCTCTGGATTCGGGTCCTTGGTGAGAAATAGATGAAATGGGGCTTAAGACCCATCAAATGAAGTTATACAAGGCCGCAGTCATGAGTGCCCAAGCGCAGCATGCATAAAATCTCTATTTTCAGGTTAAAAATCAAGCAGGCGGGCATTTTTTGCTTTTTAGCGGTGAAGATCCATCGATGGAGCAGATCAACGGTCATCGGGTAAGCCAGAGCCACGGAGTTGCATGAGGTTTAGCGCATGGGCTCATCTCTTATGGCCAAAGTCATGAAATGATCATGGTTGTCAGATCTTGAAGGACACATGGCGCCTGATTAAGTCCGGTCGCCATTTCAGCGACCGGGACTTTGAAATACAAGGGTCGACTCCCTTCCACCCACGATACATGAAATGCGAAGGCGCCTTTGGGTGTGGGCCTACAGTCATAGCACAGGGTCGTATGGAAAGGCGGGTCCTAAAGAAGGGGGACAGGTGGCAGCTAGTCGACATTTCGGGGATCTTGGAGCTCCCAGTGCGAGAATCCCCGAAAGAATCGAGACCGTTAATCTTGAAGGATACATGGCGTGAGATTAAGTCCGGTCGCCATTTCGGCTACCGGGACTTTGAAATACAGGGGTCAAGAGCATAGGAACGAGAACTCCCGGTGGGATAATCCCTGAAATACATTAAGGTTCATCGTGACCATCCATATTAAATCAAATCCAGCCATTGATTGCGGATTAGCCATTTCGGCATTTCGGCTACCGGGACTTTGAAAGACACGAGGTCGCTCCTCCACTGCATCTGGAATCACCGAAACGCGAAATGTGAAAAGTGCCTTTGAATATAGGCACAGGGTCACGGCCCGTGGTCACTTGGGGTGATAGAAAGAGCTACACAAAGGTCCAAAGCGTTGGGTTTTGGCTGCAGGAGGCGTCACCGCGTTCTCCAGGTGCCAATTCAACTTGGCCTCGATCCTGATCCCTGCTAGAGGTAAATAAAGTAGGAGGAGGTGGTTGAAACCTCACCTCACTCCTTAAATGTAAGGCATGGAGGTTTTGGTAGGCAGTCTGCCCAAGATCGTCCTGTGTGCAGGTTTTCCTAAAGAAGCCATGCCGATCTGATGTCCTCGTCTCACCAGAGGAGCCTGCACACGCTAAGTTGGATTTTAATGTCTCATCTACCCTCCTGCTGCCAAGGTGGCGAATTGATCTGAGTTTATATACTCAATTTTTGTATTTTTGTAGGGATGGATGGTAGAGCTAAGATCCCAATTATAAATCTTTAACAAGGACTCTGGTTCCCTGGTTATAGATTGATATTTAAGACTTCTTGTTTAATGGAAGCCAGCATCTTCCTCCCCTTTTTCCTCTGAATCTTAAGAGCCCGGGCATGGATGATCCAATCAGGTGTTGTAATGACTATATAATGTATGTTTGATTATATTAGTTTTGCAGCATCTTAATTTTCTTGAAGTTTCTCAGATCTGAGAGGATCTCATATTTGTGACTTTTCCCCTTTTTAAAGGCTGTTGGAAGACCGGATGTCCAGAGAAGACTTTATTTCCTTTGTTTTTCCCTCCACTTACTCACTACTATGCAAAATTACTGGCTTAAATTAGATGAAGACCTCACCTGTCTTAGCTGTTCCAACCCAGTTTTTTGAGTTAGAACGATATTGTTCTAATTTTGCTTCCATTCATCACCCTTTATCAACAAATCGTGACATTTAAATTGATGGGCGTTAGGCTCTGCTCTTGCTGCAATCGAGGAGTGACTTCTGACACCAACAACCACAACACTTCCTATCGAGTTGGCTAGGCTCATTATGTTGGTTCACTTTAATTATTCCAAGTCATTTTCCATACCACTATTATCTCATCAAAAAACAGTGTGAATAAAGATTCACAAATTTCAATGGATAAACATTAGAATTTTCAAATGTTCAAATTTAATAAAGCATTCACCAAAAATTGTACCAAATCTCTTCCATTGAATATTAATAAGATGGAGTCGTAATTAGCATCATAGTAACATAGGTCTCATCTAAAGAATTTCCTCTGAACAATCTCCATAATTCGTTGGGAAAACTACACAGCCACGCATATGAAAACAAAACAATGAATCTGGGCACACAAACTCTCACTTTTTGTATGGAGGCTACACTTTCATTCAATGAAAACAATCAACATTCCCTCGTAGTGGATGATCTCCTTCATCGTGATGTTATTCTCTAACAGATTACACTCAAAATTCCATGCAACTCCTAAAGATACGACAATAGTAAAACGGTGGTAGCAATGATGGCTCTTCAACCTAGTGAATCCTCCTGCATCTCCTTCACATCCATTTTATTTTTAACTCATTTCACCTCATCGACACATGATTATTCACAAGTGAAAGAAACAAACGATCTCACGATGGGATCTTCCACACATACACTCTGCTAGTGTCTATCTATCACTCTGCCAACAACCGAACAACAAGATGAAATGATCGAAAACAATCACCAATAGAGAGTAATTTCCTTCAATATCAAGCATATCCAAGTGGGCTTTGAGGACGACTCTATCATATGCTTCTCCAAGTTCTAGATCTAACTATAGATAGACAAATTATCATTACTCTGATTGAAGATATTTGTTCTCGCATAGGGGGAATTTCCAACATTATATTTATTGCTCCCAGAAAGTCAATAAGTAATTTCAAAAGGAAATGTGGACAATCGATGGACAGATCTATGCTTCCACAACTCATCTCATGTTATCATAAGAGTTCTCATCCCAACTATTATTCTCCAATCCAGTGTGTTAACCAACTATTATTCTCTAGTCCAAATTGTTAACAAGCTCCGGCTGATGATGGTGTAGGAGTCCAGTGTTTGGTGGCACTGGATTATTGATGACCACTACACAAGATCTCTAGAATAGTGATGGCCGCTACACAAGATCTCTAGAACAGTGATGGCCGCTACACAAGATCTCTACAAGAAATAACGCTAATAGACTCTTCCACACAACAACAATCACACTCACACTAATCCAGGCATATCATTATAAAAATCCCCTCTCAAAACTATCTACTCTACTCTCCTCATGTTTTTGGGCACTCCTGTGAGGGAGTTATGCTCAGTCCTGCTATGATACCATGATAAAATGGGAGAGTAGATACAAATAATTGAGAACACACAAAGTTCTATTGAAATAATGAATCAATGAATATTTGTACAATGGTTTGTGACTCATTATATTGAAATCATTGGTTGTCATAAGATCTAACTTATTCCAAATATAAATGGAGAGGTTGAGATAATATCTCAACAACACACGAAACATGAATCTCACAAATCCAACTCTCAAACAACTTCCTAAGAATAAGATCACACAACTCACATGTATATATTAACTCTACTTCTCAATACATTAGCAAACATATTAAATAAGTAGGAATTATATATTCCAACATATAGATTTTAAATGGCATACTCTTTTACTATTCATTAATAATGATTTATATTCTCTTCATTTTAATCTTAGTCATTTTTATTTTAATCTTAGTCATTTTTATTAATGTTTAAAGTTATGATAGAAAGTCTTTCATTTATCATAATTTTACTTTGAGTAGGTGGGGGACCAATATCTAAAAGAAGTTTTTAATTATGAGATTGTTTATGATAGAATATTTCTAGATTTACTAAATTTTAGTTTGAGTGGGTGGGGGACCAATATTTAAAAAAAGTTTTTAATTATGAGATTGTTTATGATATAATATTTCTAGATTTACTAAATTTAAGTTTGAGTTTCTTGAATATTACAACTCAAGAATTCACAATTATATAGAATAATCATTTGGATAATATGTCTTTTAAAAAGAAAATTCCTTTTATCTTATATAACTAGAATTTAGTTTTTTTACAATTATATTATTTTCAAGATTAAAAAATTCTTACCCACCTACATTTACTTTTTTTTACTTCTTCCATAACTATTGTAAAAAAATTATTTTGAATAATATACTTTTCAAAGAGAAATATAGCATAGATATAACAAGGAATGACATAAAGATATGAAAATAAAGAGATGGCTTCATTCATAACAAGCTTTACATCACACTCCATTGCATGTTGAAAGGGTCTCCTTCACCTCAATTATATATGAGAGAGTGAGAGGAGAACAATTCCCATGATGCATGTGGGATATATTGATATAAGTATATAAAATGTTGTAGGCATGTAAAACACTAGGAATTCACAAGCGGTCACTCATCCTAGTACTACTATAGCCTAAACACACTTAATTGTAGAGTTCTAATGGGATTCGCTGCATTAATGCTATGTTGTAGGCATGTCAATAAGACCACTAGGAAATCATTACATGATGTCTGTCAGAAACAAATCAATATGGCATTACAATACATTCTCCATCTCAAGGGCGAATATAATGGTTTATCAAAACCAGAGGATTGAAATGGTGATTTCATGGAAAAGGTGGATGGCCACCAAGATCCACCTGGATCATTCGTCCCCCTTTGTAGTAACCGGCTTTTAATTTAAACTAACATGAATTAAAATAGAGCAGAAAATTTTAAAATTCACTAAAAATTCGCTTACTCTAGCATATTCATTCCCAGATTTTGATAAATAAACTAACATTTTACATAACAATTTGCATACAATTTAAATTTAAGTAAACACTTCACAATTTTGAGTTTAAATACCTGTCTCTGATGCTACTATCTGCAGCAGCTTGAATCTTCGCTTAAACCTTCGCTTGAACACCCCAAAACCAGCCACCCTACCGACCAGTACGCCTGACCCTAGGACATCTACGGACGTCCTAGCCCTCCGAGCCCAAAACCCCTCAGCCCCGGTGTGCACTGTAAATCCCACTGTTCTAACTCTGTCTCAAAGCTTCAAAAAATCCCTCTCCTGTCGAATGCATGAATCGATCTCCCCCCAAATGAATAATCCCCCTCCATGGTCCTTCTTCCTCCCTTATGCCTCCTTCACCGCCCTCGCATCTCCCCCACCAACCACCTTATCCATACATTTATTTCTCTTTAATGGTCTTATCCTTTACTTAATGCTCATTTTA
>WSFP011506299.1:0-13434 GCA_009831015.1 Picea engelmannii | reverse complement strand
ACTTGAGTGCCCATGATGGAAATTAATACTTGTAAACAAAACATTGTATGCATATGAACATTGTAATATTTTATGATATTTATTATTTTAATATTATTATTATTTATAATGTTTATATCTAAGTTAATATATGTTAATACAAATTTTTCTTAGTTTTAGATTTAAGAATCATTGAAAGGGATAAATCATCCAGAATGGATTTAGGTTGGTTGTAGTTTCACTCAATTTCATAGAACTCAAAACTCACAATTTATGAAAATTTGCATATCTTAAATTACAATTTTGATTATTGTTAAGATATTTGTATTTACATTGTAATAGTATTTTTATTTTATAATATTTCTAGTCATGTGTAAATATGGTATCTCTATATATTAGTTTTTATATATGTGTACATATCAAATCTCTCTCTTTCATATATGTAGAGATATTTTTATTTCTGGTTGAATATATTTTAGGTTAGCATTTAATATTATTAATATTATGTGTTATAAGTATTATTTATTTTTGAAGCATGTAATGATGTAGGCATTACCCACGAGAAAGCATCTCTATCACATTGGGTTTCAAAAGCACATTTTGGCACAATTGACCGTATCCCTGTTTTTTTATGTTTTGGTTGTCATAGTATATAGCTTTTACACTTTGTATTAACCATTAGCATGTTGTTGTGCAAGGTTTACATGGTCGTTAGACATGCACAACCCACCTTATGATGACACAAATGTCTTTGTATCCATCCTAGCTACGACTTACATTGCATTGAATCTTCCCTATTTGAGACTCTTATTGTGGTTTGTATGTGTGATTGTGGTTTCTCATTTGATATATAGAGTCATGGTAAGGTTTTTGTTTTTCTAGAATTTAGTCTTTATCCTTCTTTCATCACATGTTTAGTTATGGTAGATGTTTTGGGTAGCTCATTTGGGTCCCTTCCTTGTTAATTAGGATATCTCTCAACTCTCATGCACTAGAGGGGGTGTTAGTTAGTTAAATAACCTCCATTGTATCTCCAAACGTCCCTAATTGAGGTTCCTAATTTGTCAAAATTTCCATTCTCTTAAGTAGTTTCAGTACACAAATATGAATTGTGACTTTTTCTAACCCTACAAAGTTCATAACTTGTTATTTACACTTCCCTATAGTTATCCCAAATAGAGGTGTTTTCCCAAATAATACCCATGATCCATTTACATACATACACTACATCATAATTAAACCATAGTTTTTTATTTTTATTTTAAAAGACATCTATCCAACCATTAGTACAATGAATGATTGGGTACACCCCTCAATCATTATCAAATCTATTTACATTTCTCCCTTACTCACATTATTAGGGTTTCCTTAGGAGGTATGTTGACCCTGCAACACACCCAAATCTATATATGGGGCCACATTGAAAATTTTCCCCTTGAGACCTTTTGCATATGCATGAAATTAAACAATTAACCTTTTTTTGATAAATTTATTAAGGTTTAAAGTCCCGATTCATATTCGGGGAGGAAAACATTCAACCCAAATTTATATATGGGGCCACGTTGAAATTTTTCCCCTTTATACATTTTGCATATGCATAAAATTAAATATTTAAATTTTTTTTGGTAAATTTATTAAGGTTTAAAGTCCCGATGATTCATATTTGAGAGGAAACATTAAAAAGGTTTCAAGGTTCCTTATGACCTTTCAAAGTTAGAATATTGACTTTCGTTATAAGTCACAAAAGTTATTTATCTTTAGAAAAGGTGACCAAGGAAACCATTCAACGTTTTAAGTCCTAAGGAGCTATACGCATTGGTCAAATGGGTTGTCCTTCATTTTAATATTTCATAAGAAGGATATATTTTCCCCTTCGCTGCCATATTAAATAGTGGGACTCATTTTCATTCTATACGCCATATTATATCTTTTATCCCAGAAAAAAATATTTATGATAAAATTGAGTGAAACAAAAAAAACCAAAAAAATACAAAAACAAATCCACAAGAGGCATAGTTCTAAGTTGTTTTAGGATTTTTCAAGGTTCTAAGTTGATTTAGAGAACCTCAAAACCCTTGGGGCATGAAGGAACTATGTTCTTGGAACTTTGACCTATGAAACTATGCCAACCATCTCAATTTATGTTGTATTTTATAATTAAAACTAAGACATAAAAGAGGTTGTTTTTTTGATAATTTGTATCCTACGCCCATTAGATACATGGTAATTTTAAGTCCTTAGATACCCCAAGGTCCTCATCTCCCCAAACCCTAACTATCTCAATGCAATGTTTCAGAAAACCTCATTCATTTAAATAGATAATATTTCAATTCTTTGAATCCCAACTCAACATTTTGACCCACTTCATCTAGGCATAACGAACAATCCTTATTCTCCAATCTCTCGATCATCTTTATTCATTACTATAACAAACTATTTGACAAAGCAATGAATGTGATCAATTGCTTTGAGTCTAATTAGAAGGCCAAATCTATTAACACTAATCATGAAGTGTTAATTCAAAGTATTTCATCCTCCCAAGAAGTGTTGAAATTCGATTTTCACCCTTGCTTCTTAAACCAAAAAATGTAATGACTATAAACTTTTACCCCTATCACATTAAGTTTAAACAAATCAATAAACATGATTATCAATTTTATGCTCATATAACTTAATAGAGTATCGATTATAATTTCATAAAAAAATATCAATTATCAGATTTTTAAAATAAGAAATCAATGATCATTTTTTAAAGTAATAAAAGAAAGCAATCCAAAACACATATCTTGTATGGATACAATACAAAGTAATACAAGATGAACTAATCTATAAAAGTATAACTACTATATAAAAAAAATGACAACGGAATTTAAAATAGAAAAAAGAGCCAAATTATATTAATCTAGAGATAAGTGTGTAATACCTCTCCAATAAGAACAAAATGACCAATCTATAGATAAGTGTGTAGTACCTCTCCAATAAAAACAAAATGACCAATCATAAAGCATGATAAAGATAGCTAGTTCAAAACTTATTATATGAGAAAACTAACACATTGAGAAGTATACCAATACTCACATATTACTTAATGTATTACTACCTCTCTAATAAAATAAAATAAAATATAAAATCATTTACATACAACCTAGAGCATTTAGTTTAGAATTTGGAGATAAGTGTGTAATACCTTTCCAATAAGAACAAAATGACCAATCATAAAGCATGACAAAGATAGCTAGTTCAAAACTTATTATATGAAAAAATTAACACACTGAGAAGTATATCAATACTCACATATTACTTAATGTATTACTACCTTTCTAATAAAATAAAATAAAAAATCATTTATATACAACTTAGAGCATCAAATTTAGAATGCGCAAATCTATCTCAACTCCATATCTATTATGTATTGAGAGTAATACAAAATACAATACAAAATTATTGATGTTTAAATATCTAATATTAATAATTTTATATCAAAAACAATTTAAAAATATTTTTATTTCCCAAACATAAAAAGCTATTGATGAGAAAATAAATTCATCAAAAAATATTTGAAATACTTTTTCCTTTTATTTGAACCATGTAAATGATCTTTTCTCAAGTTTTCCACTCAACAATAAAATACACCTTTAAGATTAAACAATTCCTTCTCTACTTGGATTGTCAATATTTAAAGTTTAACTTTCTCTTTCTTCTTGCTCAATGTTTTGCAAATTAATAAAAATTTGATATTAAACTTCTTAAAATAATGTATATTAATATAATATTAGATAAGAATTATATTACAAGGAGAAAACCATAAAACTAGGAAAACTTACAAGAGAAAAACATTAAATGCTTATAACTCAATTCAACCTATTAGAAATAATAGGTGTGCTCATTTCACCATAGACAATATAAAAATATTGTCACCCAATCATAGGCCGAAGCCACCCCCGAGCACCTTAACCTTGACAGAGAATAATTCTAGAAGAAAATCCTAGGCCTAATAGCTAATCAATGTAGCATATCTCTCTCTAGAGATAACACACAAGGCAGAAATTCCAAACCATAACCAAGAGAAAGTCCAAGACTAAATCGAAAATACAAGTTGTTGTAGCTGCAACTACTCTCTAGACTTGCACACTTACTAAATTTCTCCAGTGCACACTCTTAAAGTTTTGTAGTTGCGAGTTGTGTCTGTCAAATGAGCTCTGGCGTCTTGTATTTATACTGCTCCTCCTTAGCTGTATGGGCCGACTTCTCATTCTAGAGGATAAAAAATCAATATTAAATATTTCCTTTAGACAACTTGTCTTTTAGGGCTATGTCCAATGCTTTAGTGTTTCTTCTTGCTACTCGGAATATTCTATTCTTGTCAGGGTTACACGTGGAGGTTAATACCTCCCACAGCTACCATAATATTCAACACTCCCTCCTAGCTAGGGAGGTATTGAAAGGAATGGTCTTGAGCACAAACATACCATTCAACCGGTAGCATCATCACAACCATACATGCTATCTCATTATTAGATCACGAGCACCATCATCACTATCATTATCATCTAATAGCATCAACTGCATCATCTTTCATAGCCATACTACATCTAAGTAATCAGGCATGATGTTGAATAAGTCACTCACTCCATAGAGTGATACAAGAACTATTCTTCTAATCTGTACATATGTCCTAGAAGAATAACTATTCCAACAGATGTTGGAAGCCACACAATGGGCTACAAGGACTATTCTTCTAATCCAGACATACATCATAGAATAATAAATGTCCTGGACCATTTTCCTTCTGGAGAATGTCTTTCCATCAGTACACTGAATATCCATCTAGCTGATAATCATTTTCAACACTATTGATAGTCTACATGGCAATCATAACAATGTCATTCAATAGAACACAATTGTTTCTATCCATAGTAGTACACGACTACTATCCAATGGTACACAACCACACCAAGTAGCACACGACTACTACTATCCACTCACATCTGTGATATCTGTAAGAGCATCTTCCCTCAGAATGTAAAACATCATCCATGGGATATCTGAACTATTCTTCTCAAGCATAGAAGAATAATTATCCTTGATTTGTGAATCTGGACCATTCACCTAACTGAGCCATTCCTCCAGCACTAGTCATAGTGCAACCTGGAGAGAATGAGTCTACCCTAGGGAATTCTTGTACCTGATGGTTGAACCTGGACCATTCACCTAATTGGGCCATTCTTTCAGCACTAATCATAGTGCAACCTGGATAGAATTAGTCTGCCCCAGGGAATGACTATCCAAACCATTTCCTAATGGAAATGATTGTCCTGTGCCAACCTCCAAAATGAACCATTCTTCGAAACTGCTCACAACTGTGAACTTCGAAAGAATGAATTCCCGGTGAGGCAAACCATTCTACTTGACCACTACTCAAAGTGACTGCCAAGAAGAATGACTATCCTAGAACATTCCCCCACACTAGCCACAAGGGGAATCATTTGCCTATGGTACATCAACAATCTATCGAACCATTTTCATTATGAAAATGATTGTCCAATTTGAACCATTTTCTGAACTGGAAAATGCCTCTCTGTCAGAAATCTCAAACCACATTTCGAACTGGAAAAGAAATGCTCATCCTGGACCATTTTTCGAATTGAAAAATGACTGTCCATAAATCAATAACACATAAGTGCTCCCTCCTAACATGGGAGTAATCTCTTCCTTTTTCAATAAGGAAGAAGTCTCCATGGGCCCTAGCTTGTTTCTTAAGTACGCAACTTTTTCATCTTGGACAGGGGATTTGCCAAAATATATGTTATTTGCTCATCTGTGGAGATATATGGGATACCCACTTCTCTTTTCTAGACTTCATCACATAGAATGCAATTCTTGATCTCAATGCACTTTGGTCTATCATGGAACATTGGTTTTCTCTGATGGCTTCATATAGCTCCGATCATTACAATATATCATGGTTGAATTAAGCACTTTTGTTTCCTGCTAGCTCATGACATCGTGGCAAGGATCAAACTGAGACAAATCCAAGTAGAACTTCTTCTATCATCATGAGATTTTTCCATGGATTATAAATCCATCATCCTAGACTTATGAGTAATTATTCTGATATACTATCTCTACCATAGAAAGTTTTCACTACGCTTCTGTTGTATATGGTATACTCTGCATCAAGTTGCTTGAATCCATACAAGGTCTTCTTATATCTGCATACATGAGTATCTTTCTGGTATAAGCTTCTTTCTCACTTTCTTTATTGGGAAGAACCGTCTTTTACATGTAAATTCCAATCCATGGATATTGCAAGAGGTATATCTGGAACAAGTTGTTTTCATAGCCTTCTCCCTCCTTCTGAAAGAACCTCTGAATCTTGTAATAATTCCATTCATAAGTCTTTTTCATATTTTCTATACATTGTTCTTTATCATAAGTTCCATTTATTTCACTAGATTGTTTCTTAGTGGGTTCAAACCAAGATGGTAGTCTTGTGATTCTCGATATAATAGTTGGTTGTTCTTTCTTTTCTTTCTTTCTTGGAATCTTCATGTTCTTCCTTGTGTCTCTCTTTAGCTCTTGGGTCCATGGTGTATTATATATGCCCTGAAGATTCCAACTTCTTCCTTTCATCATAGGATCATGGATGTAGATGGACAACCAAGGATAATTTAAGGCTTCTTTTCGAAGAAGACTTCTTCTAGAGTCAAACTGAACACGTGCTACTTATCATGGTTGCTACTTTCAATTGGAACATGGATAGATACTTCATAATCCTGAATGGATCATATCATTTAGGAATAGCTCCCTCCTAATCCTTGCTTCATGCATGAATGCATGTTCTTCTTTTGTAATTATATAATCATCTCCCTTCATCTAAGAGAGTCCACACTTTTTTCTTCATCCTTATTGCCTTCTACAAAGTGTCACAAGTCTTTTTCTAATTTCTTTTTGATTGCTGACTTCTTTCTGTTTTGACTTCTTATGGGTTTCTTCAAGTTTGGTTCTGATTTCGGCTTATCTTGTAGTTGTTACTTATGTAATAGCTTCCACATGAATTGTTACCAAGGATTGTTAATGTACTTCATATTTTCATGTGTATTGCTTGACTTGTAGTCATCGTGATAGCAATCCTTATCTTGTTATTCTTCCATAGGTATTGTTTCACTTGAACATCTTATCTTTTAATAAATAGATATGCAATATATGTACAGAAACTATGTAAGCATAGTATGTACAAGTACTATGAAGAATATTGTTACATTGTCTTAGAAGAAGAAGTTTGTTTTATCTTGCTTGGCCTTCTTTGAGGGTTCCCTTTCTTCGGCAACTGATGCTTCATGTGTTTCCTTCCTTTTCTTTAAATCGGGACAATGATTCTTGTAGTGACCATATTTTTGACAGTTGAAGCATTGTATTTTTGACATATGTTTCTCTTGATTTGGTTTCTTCCTTTAGTCAAACTTCTTCTTATTCTTAAATCTCTTGAACTTTGTTGTGTAGGCGTGATCATCATCTTTCCTTTGGAATTTCTCTTTTGTGCTAATCCTTGATTCTTCTTGTGCATAGAAATTCCAAAGTTATTCAAATGTGGGATACTCCTTTCTCATGTTCATTCTTGCAGCAAATGCATCCCATGTCTTGGGAAGGCCATTGAATACTATATTTACCAGTTCCTTCTCTGAAATGATTTCTTCAATAGTTTGTCGTTGATCTCTTAACTGATATATTCTCACAAGGTATGATGTTATGTTGTCATCATCATTCATTTTCATTTCTTTGGGCTCATTCTTCAGACACATTACTTGTCCAATGTTTCTAACTAAGAAGAGGTTAGTTAGGGCATCGTACATCTTCTTAGATGATCCAAGATGAGAGATGTAGGGTATCAAGTGGTATTTTACAGAGTCCACTATGATACTCATGGCATTGATGTTACTGTCCTTGAACATCTCCATAATTGCAACTTTATGAGGTTCCTTCTCTTTTCTTTCTTCAAACTGTGGTTCCATGATCTTTCATTTCACGATATCCAATACTTTATTCTTGGCAAGGATGAGGTCAATCCTTGTCTTCCATGCTCTGAAGTTAGAAGCCCCTTCTAACTTGCTTTCTGACTTCATAGAGTAAGTCATGATTGTTTTGACTTGGTCAACCTTTGACTTTGACCAAAAACTCAAACTTGACGTCTTAGCTTGTTGAGAGTACCAGGAGGTGCACTAGGTTAAGAAGCACTAGGCTATCCAGAAATTAAGTCAATATCTTCACTTAAGGTGCCTCAACAAGAGGGTTAGTGTTTCGTTGATGCAATAAAGACTTTGACTGCAACTATAACTGAGCAAATCCTCCCAATCTATCTTCTAGCGGTTAGACTATCCAAAGATAGTGTGGGCCCATAACCTGTTAGAAATAATAGGTGTGCTCATTTCACCATAGATAATATAACAATATTGTCACCCAACCATAGGCCGAAGCCACCCCTGAGCATCTTAACCTTGACAGAGAATAATTCTAGAATCAAACCCTAGGCCTAATAGAAAATCAATGTAGCATACCTCTCTCTAGATCTAGCACACAAGGCAGAAAGTCCAAACCATAACCAAGAGAAAGTCCAAGCCTAAACCGAAAACACAAGTTGCAGTCACTGCAGCTGCAACTACTCTCGAGACTTGTGCACTTACTAAATTTACGCAGTGCACACTCTTAAATTTCTGTAGTTGCGAGTTGTGTCTGTCAAATGAGATCTGGCGTCCTATATTTATACTTCTCCTCCTTAGTTGTCTGGGAAGACTTCTCATTCTGGAGGCTAAAAACTCAATATTAAATATTTCCTTTAGCCGATTTGTCTTCTAGGGTTATGTCCAATGCTTTAGGGCTTCTTCTTGCTTCCCGGAATATTCTATTCTTGTCAGGGTTACACGTGGAGGTTAATACCTCCCGCAACTACCATAATATCAACACAACCCTTATGAGGTCACAAACTTTTTAACTATTTGAAGCCATTTACAATGTGAATTTAATAGTTGCAGTGTTTTTCCTTCATCAAAATATCAAACCTCCTTTGTGATCCCTTCTACATAGAACTATGGTTGACCCCCTCCCAAGAAAAAAAAAAAACATATATATCTCTACACATTCTCCATATATTCATGCCACCTAAAAATTCTATGGACTAAACTACAACACTTTCTATATTCCAAAGGAGTTGGCAACGCTTGTGATTTGTAAAGGAGTTTGTGATTTGTCTTTGATTCTTAACTAAGGATTCATTGATCAATATAAATACAATATTTCATTTCATCTCATAGGAACGGATCGAATTAATCAATATTCTTTAATGATCTTTGATTGAAATTTGTTAGTTGGGAGGCCCAACATGGACAGTAATGTTGGGAAGGCGAGACTCCAACACAGCAAATAAAAGTTTTGCAAACAACAACATTCCATCTTCCGATTCCAGTCTCAGTGTACTCATCTCATCATTTCAAGCTCATGGCCTTTCTACCGAGGACGTCATTGCACTCTCAGGTATAATGTTTTGCATGCAGCCACACTCTCTAACCTCATCGTAAGAGGCTAGATAGAGACACTGGGAGAGGACTCCAATGAACGTGTGTCAGGATCGTCTCAAATGTGAATAAAGAAAAGGAAGGAGCAGAGTGGCTACTGAATTTGGTGTTGTTTCCTTCCACCGTTGTGGAACCGCTGGCTCTTTCCTCTACCATTTCCACCCATTTATTCAACCTTAAGCAACAGGATTTCGTCTTCGGCACCTCAATTGGTTAAGTATTCCACCTATTTCAGTGCAAAGGTTGGAATACCATATGTTCCAAGATTATGGCAACACCTTGGGTGGAGATACTTCTATGGGCATCAGCCTCGAGGAATTGGCTTCGCGAGGAGCTGCCTTATTTCTTTAGTAACTGCCTAGCATGGGAACAAACTTCACTTCGAATGCATGGTGGGAACACCTAATGGGGAACCACCATGGTCCTGACTCTGAGGCAAGTAGTGGGACTAAGGCTCAAGGTATTATTGTACAACAAGTAGTTCCAAGTGGAGAAAGACATTGCAGTAACAGGAGATGCATGTAAATTATGCATTAAAATTTTACTAAGAAAATACCGTTACAAAACTTTATGGGGGTCGCATGCCAATGATATGCAATCTCTTTTATTTTCTCTTTCAAATCTCATCACAACTCTATCCATCTATCTGTCATTGCGCCAAAATAGCTCGTGGATTTCTTCAGTTCGGGCAGGCAAGATGCCAGTCCAGTACCCCCCGCCCTCATATCTATTGGAGAATCGAATGGCTACGAGAGTAAATCGAAATTTCCTCTTGAAACTGAAAAAATATCAGAGTACGCATTGATATCAGCATGTTTACCTGCAAATTGCTAAGAAAATGGGAATTCCGGTAGGTCGAGTGAAGTGGGAAAACCAGAGCAAGAAGAGTTATACATTGTTTCCATGCTCCTGATCCAGTTGTCCAGCCCTAAATAAAAGGGCATGGAAAACACTACAGACTAGATTGGGACTCAAATAAACTAGCAGCATCCCTTACAGACTCTGTTGATCCATAGATTACAACTAGGGAAAATGAGGTAAGTACTCTGTACAAAAACATTGTTACAAGCAAGAAAAAAACATAAATTATGTGCAAGTGCAAGTAGTATTAAATTTATGTTTTCTCAGTGAATTTATGTTTTCTGCCATGGAGAGATGTTTTCTGCAAATGGACAAGAAGATTTACTGAGCTCGTGGGGATGATGAAGCCGATTGATGGAGCCAAATCTTGGGGTACTGGACTGGGAAGGAAGGTGTAGTGTTGTAGCCAAAGCTCGTAGGGGTAATGAAGGTGTTGTGTCCAGGTATGGCTCTGAACTAATTTCATGAACAACAAATAAGGATTGCTTAACTAGGAAAAAAAATAAATCTTAGGCTAGCAAATAAAGTAAGGAGGACTTAGTAAGGACACATACATTTTACAGTGCCCCTCGAAAAGAATGAAGTTCTAGATCCAGACCCAGAAGATACAGTAGATTGACTACCGTTGTCTGCAAAATTGAGAAGATACAACAGATTGACTACCAGATTGGATTCTATGTCGTCCTTGCCTGGAAAAGGTGGGAGGTGCCTCATATTAGTTTATAGGAAACACACAGAAGAATGAAATACAAGCAGAATATTGCAAGGAACTTGCATGTAATCTACCAAGTGGTTACATGCAAATCACCAGGTTACATGCAAATGACTATGTGGAGGGCAGGTGGCCGCTCATCAACTGCCACTACATAGGATCGCCATCGACCTTGAACATTGTTATGAGTTAAGGACTGCCACCGACCTTGAACATTGTTATGAGTTATGAACTATGAGTGCCCAAGCATTAAATGTTTGGAATTAATGCTAACTTAAAAGTTAGTATCAATCCACTTACTATGTATCTATCATAAATACATATATGGTTTTCTAAGTTTGAAGGTTTTTTCTTCATCTCTGCCTTGATATGAGGCCAGATAAGATGAAAACATTTCTCATTGGTTTAGGTAAAGTGATGTACAGAATCCTTGTCTAACTTATTGGACAACGAAAAATACTTAATATATCTTCAAGTTAAAACTTAGGATAACTATGCATCAGTTTGCGGACAAACTAATACAAGTGGAAAAACCATTTACTAATAGTCCTACTACCTTAAGGCAAGGATTAATCATTTCTAGTAGTTGGTGCATAATGTCTTGTTTGTTTCTTTACCTAAATGGAATATGCCTCTTTTTCAATTGGAATACCTTAATAGTCAATAGTTATGCTCTCTTTTTAATGATGTGCATGTTGGGAGTAAGTACCTCGATTTATAAGTGATTGAAGTTATTACCCTTCTCTAGAAGGATGTATTATTTCATGGGTACTTTGGCCATGTTATTCATCTCCTGAATAGTGAAATGGGAACCATAACAAACTAATAACCATTCTCAACGATATATATCGACACATGATTTATTACCATAGTTGGTAATCGTATATTTGAACACGAGGAACTCATGACGTTTGATCTTTGGGCATGGAGGCTTGGAGAGACTAACCAATTTTGCAAGGCTTCTATGTCATTTTATTGGTAAGTAGTATCAGATGTATACTAATTTAGGATTTCTTTTTTAATTATGAATGATCGAATCCTTGTTTACCATGTAAAATTTCAATCATGATTTTGTGAGTTGATGAATTCATTAGCCATGATGAGATAATTCCCACTATATTTAGTCATATCATTCTTTAATGGTATTCATCGTGGATCTAATATATAATTTGTGTTTTTCTCCATTTTGGTGGCTCAATGAATATATGGAGTATGTAATACAATAAAGTTGAACTTTTCTTGGGAAGTTGGTAGATTTAATTTGGCATATGGGTTTTTTAAATATAGTTTTTTTAGAAATTTCACAAAATGTAAGAACATAGTAAGAACTCATAAACCCTCTTTAAGGGAAAAATAGATTTGTGTGATAATTCACATTGCTAGTATCTAAAATAATTAAACTTAATGGACTAGTTCGAGTGGTTGATTGCTTTGATAATATCTTTATGGATAGTGGTTGACTAGTGAGCCTCTATCAAAACCTTCTAAATATAACGCCTCCATGGGTGTAGATAGGGGGCATTAGTTTTGTTGTATCCAAGATAGGTCTAGGAAGTGTGATTGACATCATCACTTGCAAGCGTTGCTAAGGGATGTCAAGCTACATCGTGATGAGAGTGTACCTTTTTCAACTATATGGTGTTGGAGCACTTAGTGCAGATACAACATTGAGAACTTAATATTTTCACTTTCCATAAGTGTATTTTCTACACCTCAATAAAAATTTAGCTACCCCTTGTATATGGGGATACTAAAAGGCTACATGATAGAGTTAATTACTAGATACACTTGCTAAGGGAGGAGGGGGTGGTAGTCTAGTCTCATTGTTGGGTCATAATCCATTCTATGAAAAATAAGCCTAACCCTTTTCCTTTGTGTCTCCCATTAATTCCTACCCTCCCAAAAGTTGTACCATGATTTCACTAAATCCACACCTCCAAAAGGTCATATGTCCATTTCATTCAATCCATCATTGTATTATCACTATTTCTTTGTCACCCATTCACTCTTAATGATGGAGAGAGTGAATGGGAGACAGAGAAATAGTCACAAAACAATGATGGATTTAATGAAATGGAGATATGACCATTTGGAGGTGTGGAGGTAGTGAAAGCATGGTACAGAGTTTGGTGAAATCATGGTACAAAGTTATGGATCCAACTCCAAATAACATATTTTGAGGAGGTACAAATTTTTAAATTTAATTATGGTTTGCTAGTAATTTTTCAACATGAAGTATCTTTGTTTGAGAACAACACTTTAGATCAAGCCTTTATGTATTATCTTACCATAGAAATAAATATTAATATAGGC
>WSFP011506298.1:0-13434 GCA_009831015.1 Picea engelmannii | reverse complement strand
ATATATATATATATATATATATATATATATATATATATATATATATATATATATATAATATATAATTTATATATTATAAATATATAAATTAAAAAATAAATAAAAAACAAAACCTAAATCATTTTAACAAAAATGAAGCCCATTTGTGTATGCATATCCTGGCCGCGCGATCCATACCCCTGAATCCCTGCACTCCATACCCCCACATCCCTGCACACTCGTGGCCATATGTCATATCCCCATGCCCAATATACGTTGATCCATATCTCTGCAACAATAAAGAGGACTCGTCATAACCCTGTGACAACATACCGACCATAGATGGTGAAAGAAGCCGCAAAGAGAGGATAAAGACTGGGGCACGAACAAACCAGGAGAGAGAGGTTGTGAACATAGGAGAAATAGGGTGCATAAAGAGGAAAAAGAGGTAGATCTCCTTATCCCTAGCAATGACAAAAGGAAAGGTAGATTTCCATGAACATAAATTCCTCTAAAGTGTGACTTTGTGAATGAATAAAAAAACTCTAATTTGTATTCAGAAGGAGAGTAAAATAACCTATCCACCCCTTTTTCCAGAAGAGAGTAACTCCCTAATATAAGTGCACTTCACCTGAAAACATTATATGACAAGAATGGGCACTTTCAACAAAGGCAAACACAGTTACAACAAGAAAAATGGAAAGATAATATATCCACTTGGCACTTACATTACAAAATTAAACTGAAAAGGGGAATGCATATCCAGGTCCAAGAAAAATCATCTTTGATTGAATCCTGCCAAAATCATCTGCTTGTTTTAAATACTAAATACCATGCAAAGCACAAAGCCAATGCTATAATGTCAGTCAAAATGCAGACAAGGACAATGGTTTCTCCAACATGGGTTGAATGATGGATTTCAAGAAAAGAACAAGTTTGGCTATCAAGGAACTGACAAAGCCCAGTTGCTCCAAACTGCCATCTAGAATAACTGTTGCTTGGATGATCAGGGGCACTACCCATTTGATAGTGTTGGGTGGATCAAAATCCATGCCATATTATTTTCTTCGACTCAGAATCTCTCTTAAAACCTCAACAAATCTGTATACATCACTATTCTCTATAAAATTCCAAGACCTATGGAAATCTTAATCAATATAGATAGCATCCCCTTTCTGGACAGGAGAAGGTGACCCTTTCACTCTAAATAAAGTTAACCCAAAATATGCTACCCCAGAAAGACATAGCTTATAGCTTCTCCCATTAAGATGTTTTGCAACACTTACAAATTCTTACAACCAACAAATATGTTTTAATAATTTGGAGACATGGAAGTCCTAATAAAATCTGTGCTTATGATCAATGATGAGGCTACTAATATTGCGACTGTTCTCATCCTCTAAAGTGCAGGGGTAACAACTTTACCTCAGCTGTTTAAATGATTGTCGAGTATCATGCCCATGGAGATACTGGTAGATGAGAACATCCAGGTCTTTTCCCAAAGTATCTTCGCCCTTACCACGACATACCTACAACAAGCCTTCCAGATGATAAATTTCAGACTTCTTCTTCTCCTCTTGGTTATCATTCTCAAATTCTCGTGTTTCATCAAAACATAAAAAATATGATCTGCCTCTTTTCTTTACAGAACATAAATCCCGACCTAAACACGTATCATGGGTGTTGTAGTCTTGTTCTTCTTGGTATGCAATATTCATTCTATGCTCTCTGTATCTATTTCTTCCTTCTTTACATTTAGAGTTCTCTTCCATGCTCCATTTATCCTCATTATTTCTGCAACAAAATTTTCCTTCAGAGACATCACCTTAAAATTCTTCTCGATAGAGCTTAAAATTTGGATCATTTGCTTCCTCTTGGACATAGGTATTATAATCATGGTGTTTCATCAAGAATTCATCAAGGTTACTATTGTATTGACCTTGTAGGTCTGCAATTCCCTCTTCGATTATTCCATCATTTCTTCCCTTTTAAATCTCTTCAATGACATAGCATGACTATCCAATATAAAGGAAAACTTAAATAACTCACTTCTAGATAATTAATTCCATCATACAAAGAATTTTTCCACTCCAGAATATTCTATTTGATTGAAAAATAACTTTCATATTATACATTGAGGGCGTTAAACATCTGTGTGCTTTAATATATCTAACAACTACAATAGAGATATTTTTCTTTGCCCCAATTTATATTTTATCTATACATTCACAATGCTAGAAAATAGGGATCCCACATGTACCTCCCTTGCAGCCACAAACTTTTAAGAATAATATGTTGGGTAAGAACCCTACAACAACTAGGTAAGCATCCTCTTCCTTCCCACACTAGCATAGTTTTAATCCTTAGCATTAGTAAACCTCTCAATGCACTTCTGTCCAATGTGGTTTTGGGTTCATTGTGAGATTTTTGTAGATAGGAAATCTCAAGTTATAAAATCCACCAACACACTAGGACCTAAATATTTATGGAACATACTTTAATTCCATCTAAGATAGACTATGTATGTTTGTATTGAGAAGGGGAGAACCCTCCATCAAGTATTCAATGAGGGAAGGCTACTAGGTACCTTTGAGGGAAATCCTCATGGGCATTGACCCTTTGAGATTGTGGCTAATTAAGGAAATAAACCCCCCACTAGGTCCTCAACAAGTCCTCAACCATGTGATGTCCTCAATATGTAACATTGCAATCTAATTTGACATATTATATAGAATCTGGAAAAGGCATATTAAATATAAGCATAACAGGTAGATAATCTTCAATTTATGAGCCATAGAGTTGGAAGGTCTCGAAGCCAAGGTAGTAATGGGTAAGATAATAAACAATGTACATCATAAGCCCACCTCTAAACATGCATGCAATGAAAAAATATGGAAAAATATGTGATTATATACTCCATAAATTCCCATTAGGAATAATGATAGAGAAAGTTATGTGATTCTATACTCCATAACTTCCCATTGGGAATAATGATAGAGAATTTTTTTAGGTATAGTTGTCCTACAATATTTGGTTAAAAACATTGAAATATAAATTTGTACTTTTTAGTTTTTTTATCCCTGTCATAGATTAATTAATTTATGATTAAGATGAAGATATGTCAGTTAAATATTTGATACATTTGTGGTTAAAGTGAAGATATGCTAGTAAACTAAACTCTCAACTTAGTAGTCGATGCAACTTATCACTTACTATGAGTACAATGACAAACATAAATGCAGGAGGGAATAGAAGCCTATCTCCATCCATGGGATACTTGTGATGAAAACCATGAACAAGATAATGTATTGTATCACCCCTGCAAATCAAGTGATGAATATTCATGGTGATTAAACTTTAGATGATGTACCTGACATGTATATGCACGTATTTTCATGGTATTTTTAAAATTTGGGCATTTTGCAGTACTGCGCACATAGTAATCTATCAAGAAATTATTTCTTTGCTTAAAACCTCTTGGTCCTTCCCATAGCTAGTTTTCATCGAAGTTGAATTTCTTTCATTTCATTTTCCTCTTGCATGGTTTAAAGAGTCGAGTCAAAACGCCATCAGTTTCATGACCACTCCTTTGAGTAACAACAGCCTAAAATCAAGTGCTAATTAAAATTTATCTAGCAACTTTTCTAGGGCTCTTCAAACCCATATTAGCTTAGGTGTAGAGCTTTGGAATATGATTATGAGAATAACTTTCCAAAGATTCTAAAAAAACATAAAACCTTGAGTTAGGGAGTGAAATCCAGTTGCTATATCACTGATTTTGGGAAGCCCTTCTAACACAAGGGTCAATCACGAGGTCGCATTGGGGCCCTCAGAGTAATCAATTCTTCTTTGTTGGTCTTGGTGTCGACTGTCGCCCCTCTACTTTGGTATAGTAGGTGGTACCATAGAGGCCATAATATTTTAGACTTCCTTTACAAGGTGACAACAGAGGGAAGGTGGTGTTTTACCCGGGATCGACGTTGGCTAGACTCACTCGGACTCCTTGGAGGATTTCCCAGTACTTGGTGAGGTAAATTGCACCAGTGTGTTAGTTCGTTAAGCAGGTTTTCAATGTAACTTTCCCACCTGCCGAAACTCAGCCCCTTCGCGCATCGATTCTGCGATGTTGGATTCCATCACCAACTAGTTCTTCTTTGTGAGAAGGTTTGTTTGCATGCTTGACTCCTACATTAATTAACGTGTGTTGTTTTTTCTCCTTAGCTGGCCTTAGGATTGAGTTTGTGTCTAATGGTATTAGTTTCAGGTTAATTCCTCGTTTGATCAATACAAAATATGGATACAATTAAAATAAAAGGTAATCAAGAGGTAACAAATAGCTCATACCTAAATTACGTCTTATAATTCTCCAACATTGTTCTTTACACTTAGTGAAACAAACACCAAATGGAATGGTTTACACAAGGTCAATGGAGAATTTTATTGGAAAATTGAAAATATTATCATAAACCCACATCTTAGATATTTGTACATACACCATAGATTCACAATCTTTCATGAAGAGGTCCAGGAGAAATGCCTCCATGCAAAATTGTTCACATCAGAATTGTACACTACTTCTGAGGGCTTGGAACCCGGGAGTGAGGGGTTCTATAGATGAAATCCTATCCCAGGAATCCATCAGATTCGATGGTTCCTCAATCCAAGTCTCGGTTTTCGTTTTATGCCCAGTTGAAATTCGCATCCCAAACCATTTCGGGGACTCTTGGCAATTCCTCCTTGGGGCATAAAATCCTAACGGAGAAACATTTTTGAGCTCCATGAGATTTTGCATGCTTGTTTAGGAATGGACTAGGTGACCACATTGTCCATCTTCTCCCGAGGCATGGTTTCGTAAATTGGACCCCTAAATCCAAATGTTGCATTGCTTCTTACCGAGAAAAACACTAGTTATCGAAATCGATGAAGAAAACAACTTCCGAGGGGTTGGAATCGAGAGTGATATGTACTATAGCTAAAATCATATGCCAGGAATCCAACAAAGATGACGGTTCCTCAATCTGAGACTCGGTTTTCGTTTTATGCCCAGTTGCAAGTCGCATCCCAAACCATTTCGGGGACTCTTGGCCAATTCCCGCTTAGGACATAAAAGCCTAACGGAGCAACATTTTTGAGTTCCATGAGATGATGCAATATTGTTTAGGCATGGACTAGGTGACCAAATTATCCATCCGCTCCTGAGGCATGGTTTCATAAATTGGACCCTTAATCCAAATGTTGCATTGCTTCAAACTGAGCAAAACACTAGTTCTCGAAATCAATTATTAAAGAAACTTCAGAGGCATGGCACCCATGAGTGAGGGGTTCTCTAGATGAAATCCTATCCCAGGAATCCATCAGAGTTAAAGGTTCCTCAATACGATTCTCGATATTCATTATATGCCCAGTTAAAAGTCACATCCCAAACCATTTCGGGGACTCTTGGCCAATTGCTCCTGAGGGCATAAAAACATAGAGGAGCAACATTTTTGAGTTCTGTGAGATGCTACAAGATTGTTTAGGCATGGAATTGGTGACTATATTTTCCATCCGCTCCCGAGGCACGGTTTCGTAAATTGGACCCCTTAATCCAACAATTTTTTTTTCTTCAAACTGAGCAAAACACTAGTTCTCGAAATCAATGAGTAAAGAAACTTCTGAGGCCTAGCACCCAGGAGTGAGGGGTGATCTAGATAAAACCCTATCCTAGGAATCCATTGAAGTCGATGCTTCCTCAATCCGAGTCTCAATTTTCGTTTTATGCCCAGTTGCAAGTCGCATCCCAAACCATTTCAGGGACTCTTGGCAATTCCTCTTCGGGGCATAATATCCTAATGGAGCAAAATTTTTGAGCTCCATTGGATTATGCATGATTGTTTAGGCATGGACTAGGTAACCACATTGTCCATCCTCTCCCGAGGCATGGTTTCATAAATTGGACCCCTAAATCCAAATGTTGCATTGCTTCTTACTGAGCAAAGCACTAGTTATCGAAATCGATGAAAAAACTAACTTCCGAGGGGTTGGAGTCGAGAGTGACAGGTACTCTAGCTAAAATCCTATGCCAGGAATCCAATAGAGACGACGGTTCCTCAATCCGGGACTCGGTTTTTGTTTTATGCCTAGTTGCAAGCCGCATCCCAAACCATTTCGGGGACTCTTGGCCAATTCCAGCTCAGGGCATAAAAGACTAACAGAGCAACATTTTTGAGTTCCATGAGATGATGCAAGATTGTTTAGGCATGGACTAGGTGAACAAATTATACATCTGCTCCCGAGGCATGGTTTCGCAAATTGGACCCTTAATCCAAATGTTGCATTGCTTCAAACTGAGCAAAACACTAGTTCTCGAAATCAATGATTAAAGCAACTTCTGAGGCATGGCACCTGTGAGTGAGGGTTTCTCTAGATGAAATCCTATTCCAATAATCCATCGGAGTCGACGGTTCCTCAATCCGAGTCTCGATATTTTTTATATGCCCAGGTGCAAGTTGCATCCCAAACCATTTCGGGGACTCTTGGCCAATTGCTCCTGAGGGCATAAAAACATAACGGAACAACATTTTTGAGTTCCGTGAGATGTTTCAAGATTTTTTAGGCGTGGAATAGGTGACTATATTTTCCATCCACTCATGGGGCACGGTTTCATAAATTGGACCCCTTAATCCAACAATGTTTTTTTGCTTCAAACTAAGAAAAATACTAGTTCTTGAAATCAATGAGTAAAGCAACTTTCGAGGAATGGGACCCAGGAGTGAGGGGTGATCTAGCGGAAATCCTATCCCAGGAATCCATCGGAGTCAATGGTTCCTCAATCCGAGTCTCGATTTTCATTTTATGCCCAGTTGCAAGTCGCATCCCAAACCATTTTGGGGACTCTTGGCAATTCCTCCTCGGGGCATAAAACGCTAACAGAGCAACATTTTTGAGCTCCATGAGATTCTACATGATTTTTTAGGCATGGACTAGGTGACCACATTGTCCATCCACTCCCAAGGCATGGTTTCATAAATTGGACCCTTAAATCCAAATGTTTCATTGCTTATTACTGAGCAAAGCACTAGTTATTGAAATTGATGAGAAAAACAACTTTCGAGGGGTTGGAAACGGGAGTGAGGGGTAATCTAGCTAAACTCCTATGCCAGGAATCCAACAGAGATGATGGTTCCTCAATCCAAGACTCGGTTTTATTTTTATGCCCAGTTGCAAGTCGCATCCCAAACCATTTCGGGGACTCTTGGCCAATTCCCACTCAGGGCATAAAAGAGCAACATTTTTGAGTTTCGTGAGATGATGCAATATTGTTTAGGCATGGAATAGGTGACCAAATTATCCATCTCCCAAGGCATGGTTTCGTAAATTGGACCCTTAATCCAAATGC
The DNA here is from genome assembly GCA_009831015.1 of Picea engelmannii. NCBI lineage: Eukaryota > Viridiplantae > Streptophyta > Pinopsida > Pinales > Pinaceae > Picea > Picea engelmannii. The sequence goes on along the minus strand of WSFP011506298.1, from coordinate 6,077 downwards.
TGCATTGCTTCAAACCGAGAAAAACACTAATTCTCAAAATCAATGATTAAAACAACTTCTGAGTCATGGAACCCGTGAGTGAGGGGTGCTCTAGATGAAATACTATCCCAGGAATCCATAAGAGTAGATGGTTCCTCAATCAGAGTCTTGATATTCGTTATATGCCCAGTTGCAAGTCGCATCCCAAACCATTTCAGGGACTCTTGGCCAATTGCTCATGTGGGCATAAAAACCTAATGGAGAAACATTGTTGAGTTCTGTGAGATGCTGCAATATTATTTAGGCATGGACAAGGTGACTATATTTTCCATCCGCTCCCGAGGCACGGTTTCGTAAATTGGACCCCTTAATCCAACAATGTTTTTTTGCTTCAAACTGAGCAAAACACTAGTTCTCAAAATCAATGAGTAAAGCAACCTCCAAGGCATGGAAACCGGGAGTCAGGGGTGCTCTAGCTGAAATCCTATCCCAAGAATCCATTGGAGTCAACGGTTTTTGAATCCGAGTCTCGATTTTCGTTTTATTCCTAGTTGCAAGTCGCATCCCAAACCATTTCAGGGACTCTTGGCAATTCCTCCTCGGGGCATAAAAGCCTAAAGGAGCAACATTTTTGAGCTCCATGAGATTCTGCATGATTGTTTAGGCATGGAATAGGTGACCACATTGTCCATCTTCTCTCGAGGCATGGTTTCATAAATTGGACCCCTAAATCCAAATGTTGCATTGCTTCTTACTGAGCAAAGAACTAGTTATCAAAATCGATGAAAAAAACAACTTTCGAGGGGTTGGAACCGGGAGTGAGGGGTACTCTAACTAAATTCATATACCAGGAATCCAACAAAGATGATGGTTCCTCAATTTGAGACTCGGTTTTCATTTTATGCCCAGTTGCAAGTCGCATCGCAAACCATTTCGGGGACTCTTGGCCAATTCCCGCTTAGGGCATAAAAGACTAACGGAGAAACATTTTTGAAACATTTTTCAGTTCCATGAGATTATGAAATCTTGTTTAGGCATGAAATAGGTGACCAAATTATCCATCCAGTCTTGAGGCATGGTTTCATAAATTGGACCCTTAATCCAAATGTTGCATTGCTTCAAACTGAGGAAAACACTAGTTATCGAAATCAATGATTAAAACAACTTCTGAGGCACGAAACTCATGAGTGAGGGGTGCTATAGATGAAATCCTATCCCAGGAATCCATCGGAGTCGATGGTTCCTCAATTCGAGTCTCGAAATTCGTTATATGCCCAGTTGCAAGTCGCATCCCAAACCATTTCAGGGACTCTTGGCCAATTTCTCCCGAGGGCATACAAACCTAATGGAGCAACATTTTTGAGTTTCATGAGGTGATGCAAGATTTTTTAGTCATGGACTAGGTGACTATATTTTCCATCCGCTCCTGAGGCATGGTTTCGTAAATTGGACCCCTTAATCCAAAAATGTTTTTTTGCTTCAAACTGAGAAAAACACTAGTTCTCGAAATCAATGAGTAAAGAAACTTCTGAGGCATGGCACCTGAGAGTGAGGGGTGATCTAGCTGAAATACTATCCTAGGAATCCATCGAAGTCGATGGTTCCTCAATTCGAGTCTCGGTTTTTATTTTATGCCCAGTTGCAAGTCACATCCCAAACCATTTCGGGGACTCTTGGCAATTCCTCCTCGGGGCATAAAATCCTAACGGAGAAACATTTTTGAGCTCCATGCGATTCTGCATGCTTGTTTAGGCATGGACTAGGTGACCACATTGTCCATCCGCTCCCGAGGCATGGTTTTGTAAATTAGACCCCTAAATCCAAATGTTGCATTGCTTCTTACTAAGCAAAGCACTAGTTATCGAAATCGATGAAAAACAAAACTTCAGAGGGGTTGGAACCGGGAGTGATGGGTATTCTAGCTAAAATCCTATGCTAGGAATCTAACAGAGATGACGGTTACTCAATCCGAGACTCGGTTTTCATTTTATGCCTAGTTGCATGTCACATCCCAAACCATTTTGGGGACTGATGCAGGAGCATCTCTCCACGTCAGCCAGCCAGCCAACCACGTCAAGCGCACACATTCAATGCTGAAGAGAGGCGCAACCCTCATCTTTTAATTTGTAATTGAATGTAATTTAATGTTAATCTGTTGAGCTGTGAAGTTGTGCCTTTGCGCAGGCTATAGATAATATAGGCCTTTAATGTTTGTAAGGCCGATATCTAGATCCATATGCTGGACTAGACAACCCATTCAATGTAATTGAATAGGGTAGGTAGATTGGAGGGAAGAGCTCGAAGAGCCACCTCATTTAAAAAGATCTATTGTATCTCTTTAGTAGTTAGTAGAGAGAGCTAGCATAGAGTTGAGAATAGATAAGTCTACGAGTAGAGAGCAGAAGAGAAGGAGCCGAGACCTTGTTACAGGCTGTGCTCAGGAACACCTTTTTAAAGAGGCATTTTCATTAATATAAACATAAGCATTTTTTCCTGCATGGATTCTGTGTTGAATGAATGTCTGTGAGTGTTCTTTATATATGCTGTAGATGTATACTATAGGTTTGCATTTGCAGGAGTGTCTCTGATTTCAAGTGAAGGTCTTTGAGGCTTCACAGCAGGAGGGTGTGACAGAACACTACGGGTTCTGATAGCCATGCACAGAGGATGCATTTCAGAATTCTGCGGGTTCAGACAAAGATGTGTTGCGGCACAAGAACTGGAATCAACAACTCAGTGAAGACCTCAAGGTTGTTGAACACCTTGGAGGCAAGGCTGTGTAGGAGAAGACATAGTTGCATACAGAAGATATGAGGAGTTTTGTGAAGCTCTTCCAAGTGGGCATTGAGCATATGCACAACGATGCATTTGGAGGAACTTTGCTGTGAGTTCAGAAAGAATCAGAATCACTGAGGATTCTGAGGAGCTCTGCCAGGTGGGCATTGAGCAGGCGCAAGGAGTACACAACGAAAGACTTCTGTTGAGAAGTTCAGGAAGAAATAGAATCACTAAGGATTCTGAGAGCTCTGCCAGGTGGGCATTGAGTGAGTGCATAGGTGCACAGAAAGAGACAGAACTGCTGGAATTTCTGGGAAAAGATACTCTACCAAGTGGGCATTGAGTAGGTGTGCAGACAGGCACAGAGGAGAAGAGAACACTCTTTGAGTTATGTGATTTGAAGAAGAGTCCACTGAGGGATCTTCACAGGGTTGTTGAACACCCTGCAGACTCAGCAAGGAGTTGCTTGAGAAAACAGAGGATAGCCAGGAGGGCATCCAAATTCTCCATCTGAGGGAGAAAGGAAAGAAAGAGTCGAGTTTCCTTGGAGGTCGAAGCTACAGGAAATATCAGGAGGATCAACGTTTTTATATGCGCATAACGAAGCTCAAGGTAAAGGAGTTCACAGAGAGAGAGAGAGAGAGAGAGAGAGAGAGAGAGAAGGCAAAGGTTGAGGCCTTTGGGAAACTTGAAATTCTTCCAAGCATCGGAAGAAAGCGCAGAAGCTCAGGAGGGAGCACAATAGCCATCAGATCGATGGGAGGAAGAGATCTAGACCGTTGGTTTCCACGTCCAGGGAGTAGCAGGAGAAGCGCACAAAAGGGGAGATTGTGGACCGTCGGATGTTCACACAAATACCCGACAGCCGTCAGATCAGACAGGAGCTGCACGAGGTTTTACCATAGGGAATAGCCGAGGTGAAAGTCCCAATGAGAGTTGTCATCGGGATATCGATGCTCGGGATATCGGAGGTCCTACAGTCTAGGAACTCGGGACATTTCAAGTCTCGAAATAGCGGGAATGATCTCAGCCGTCCGTTTGTGGAGACACATGGCGGAGATCGAGCGACTCATCGATATATCGGCTACCGGGGTTTTGAGTTGACAGAGGATTCTGTCATCGGAGCATCAGAAGTCGTGAAAGCACAAGATTGGATCAGGGCCGTCCATCAGTTGGGGCCACATGGCGGAGATCCAGATGAACGTGAGAAGTCCCGATAGAAAAGACAAACCAGAGCATCGGAGGTCGCCATTTCGCGAGTCCTGAGGACGAGGCGTCCGGGACACTTGAAGGCATGAACAACGAGAGGCGATCAGGACCGTCCATCTTGAAGGGACGTGTGGCAGCGATCGAGGCCTCCAGGAAAAGGTACCGATAGGAGAGCCACATCGGGAGATCACGCATCTGGATATCGGGAATCCCGTGGGCACAAGTTTTATGCATTTCGGCATTGCGATGTCCGAAACCCCAACAGGAAATAAGGCTGTGGTCTTATGAGAACTAGTCATATGGACTAGGGGCATAGCCAGGAGGGTCTAAGGCCAGAAGGGAGCGCATCGGTGAATCAGAGTTTGGGAGTTCAAGAGGACAGGAACTCTCGACATCAGAAAAGAAGAAACTCTGAAACCCGAAATTGAGTCGGGAAAAGGTCACAGGCGCGTGCAGAGGCCATGACAGGGAAAGGAGAAGGACCTGTGGATCGGGTTTTCAACAGATATTCCAGCAGGGAATCATAAGAGCTAATCCGACTCGCATGAGGTGATTGAACGATCCTGTGAGCGGACGTAGAGGGAGAGATCGCGTCTACATCAAGGCCGAAAGAAAAATGGCCAGTCAAGGAGTTGATGGTCAGAAGGCAGCGTAGGCTGTTGAGAGGATGGTTGAGGTATGATGAAAACCTCAATGGACCTGAGGAAATGGTTCAGGTGTGTGAACCGGAGACTGGGAGAGGTCTCAATGATGAAGAGAATGAATTGGGATCGGCTGAAGATCTCAAGAACTACCAGGAGGGAAAAGAGGAAATTACCAATTGCTAGGTGGGTAACGAGTTGAGATCACTGTGGGATCTCAGAGACTGTCATGAGGACAGCCAAGGAATTTCACATTGCCAATTGGGCAATGAAATGAGGTCGCTGCGGGATCTCAAAGACTGCCAGGAGGGCAGCAGAAGCATCTCATATTGCCAGGTGGGCAGAGATGAGAATATGAGACTATCGGAAAGTCTCATGGACTCGGAGGTGAGTTCAATTCAACAAGGAGTGCTGATGAAGATGGGATCAGTTGATCTCATAATCCACCAGGAGAATAGTGAATAGATCCCATATTGTCAGTTGGGCAGGGATGAGTAGATGAGACTATCTAAGGGTCTCATAAGTTCAGAGATGAATTTAGATCAGCAGGTGCAGCTGATAGAAGAGGAATATCGGAGAAATATTCTGATGATTGGGGGAATCGAGGTATTCCTACCACTTGCCCAGGAGGAGGTAGAAATCTGTGTTGTAGATGCAGCAACGACAGAAGAAAAGTCAGTTGAGACTGTCAAAGAAGAATTGGAGCAGACTTTGGAAGTTGCCCAAGAAGATGAAGAAGAGAATGAGCATTCTGAGGAATGGCTCAACGCTTTCATCCAGGAAGCTGAAAGAAAGGAATTTGTAGCACTGAAGTTGACAACGAAGGAAGCAGAAGAGGATGATGAGCATTCTGAGGAATGGCTCAATATTTTCAGCCATGAAGCTGAAAAGACTGCAACAGGGGAGTTTACAGAAGAAGAAGAAGGGGCAGACAACATTTTTTTTGCTGATCTGTGGAGACAAATTGAATCCATGGAAGAGAGGGTGAAAGTGCAGGGAGTGCACATCCAACAAGTGAAGTTGGAAGCTGATGAAGAAGGCATGGGAGATCACAATGATCTGCCCATGAGATGATTTTTTTTGCAGCTGAGGAGACTGCAAAAATAGGACCAACCACTAGAGAAGCTGGATGCAGTGATTGAGGAGATCAGAAGGCTGATGTTAAGGTCAACAAGGATTGCCAGCGAGGAGAGGTTCAGCAGAAGAGAAGCAGCAACAACAACAGCGTAGCAGAAGCAACAACAAGGAGATGGAGCAGATGAACAACTCCAGAGGATGATTTGGGATCCAGGAGGATTTCAACAGCTGAGATGGGAAGCTCATGAGAAGGAGCTCATGAATTTTGCAGTTGAGGAGTATGATGAATTTTTCCAGCCACGTCAAGCGCACACATTCAATGTTGAAGAGAGGTGCAACCCTCATCTTTTAATTTGTAATTTAATGTTAATCTATTGAGCTGTGAATCCATGC
>WSFP011506297.1:0-13434 GCA_009831015.1 Picea engelmannii | reverse complement strand
AGAGGTTGACAAACAAATGGACCGATGTGCTTTATCCAAGGGTGACTCATTGTGCTGCCAATAAAGAAAATACTTTTCCCTTCCTCTTTTTGGGGTATATTTGATTTTTTTTGTCTTTTTCAATGATTTTTTGGAAAAAGAATAAAATAATGTTACGTTACAAAGGAGGAATGAGTGTTGCAAACATACAAGTTCAAGGCATAAGGACAAGACTGATGTTCAAAGAAATGACACGTGGAAAAAATCCTCCAGGGGCCAAAGGTGTCAAGATGCAGAGGCAAAGTTCTACAAGGCTTGTGTATAAGGTATGCTTAGATGGTTTAGTTGAGAGAAACATGGAGCTGACATTTAGACCAAATACGCAGGTATGCAAATGCGGTTAACAAAACACACAATGGTAACATCCTTCGATGTAAGTTTAATGATCCAAGATAAGGTAAGCTCGACGATTTTCATATTTAGAGAGTCTGAAAAAACGTAAAAGAAGACTCCATTGAGGTACCTTTTTTGAAGGTAGTCTAGTCGGTTCAAAAAAGGGGTAAACTAGCACCGACAAGATGTCTATTAGAAACCATTTTAATGAGTGTGATAAAGACAAGGTCACTCGACCATTTTTTCATTTTTAAGGAGTTTGAAAAAATATTAACTATGGACTTTGTCAGGAATGTTCTTCTGGACCAGTTTAACGAGTGTGAAAGAGTAAGGTCACTTGGCGATCTTTTCAATTTGAGGGATTCTGAAAAGAGCTTAACTATGGACTCCGTAGGGGTTCTTTTTTCATAAATTTAGTCTCTCAAGCATGAAAAAGGGTTAAAATGAAACCTGAGAGTACTCTTCTAGAGAAATGAAGTTCCTTAGAGTATACCTTTGTTCGTATAGTTGACTGTCCGGACTGAAAAAGGGGTAAACTACCGCCAGACAGATGTGACTTCAAATTTTAGTTTAACGAGCATGAAAGGCCACAAGATCACTCAACAGTCTTTTCATGTTTATAGGGTATGAAAAGGGCTTAAAATAAGACCCATTATGTATTTTGGGAATCCCGAGGGTGAGGTCATGAGTGAAAAGGAATCATGAAAATGAGGCTCAAACTCGTAATTAGGAAAAACAACAAGGACTCCCGAGCCTACAGTGATTAGAGACAGCTTGGACACCATAATGCAACCAGGATCTACCTAGGGAATCCATGTTCCGGTAAGCTCTACCACCAACTCGCGACACTTCTAAAGCAATAATGATGGTTTCATGTCGCAACCTGATGGGATTGATCCTATGGAAAAGGGATAAATACAACGAGATACAAAAGTTAGGGTAGAAACCTAACCTATATGCTCAAGTTGATCATCTGAAAATTTTCCACGGACCATCAAAAGTTACCCAAAACTCCAAAACATTGTCCTGATACCCGATCGTACCCTTCCAATGCAACTCTTGGATCATTCTAAATGGTTTTTGGTTTAAAGAAAATGATAAGAGGGTCCAAAAAAGTGACAAAAAGAAGCCAACAAGTCTATAAATAGAAGTTGGCATCTCATTATCACCATTGCTGATTTGGAAATTGACTCTGGAGCAAAAAACCCCTTTGATAAAAGTGGTGATTTTGGGAGATACAGTGGACGAAACAACCATCTATTTGGACCAAGTAAGTACAAACTCTCTCATCTTACAATTTAAATCTTTATTTTTACTTTGGGTTCCAAGTTTTGGGGGGGCATCGACCTTTAAAAGGTCGGTCCTAGGTCCATGCAAGCTGTCTTAGGACAGGCCACGTGTACATTCGAGCAGAGTAAAAACTGCATGCGTGTACATGTGACCGTCAGAAGTACATCCCACATGGACCTCCTTTTTGAATGAAATTAAAAAAAAAAACAAGGGTTAAACCTCCTGAACTTTGGTGTTTTGCAGGATGTATGTTCACTGGAGAGAAAGAGAGCATGAGGATGTTAGTGAGTTGGTCGAGGAAGACCCCAATGTTGTGGTTGCCTTGATGCAATGTGGGCTACTCAAGTTCTTCTTATGTCCTTTTATGTGGGTACAACCTAGGTTAATGAATGCCTTGGTTGATTATTGGAATCCATATGCAGAGGCATTTATGTTAGAGGGGAAGTCACTGGTGCCCATGATAGAGGATATATTTTTTTTTACTGGCCTCTCTAAGAGAGGGGAACCAGTCAACTTCTGTACATTTCCTTCAGGGTCACATAACATAGCGGAATTGATAGGACTTTACTGTGAGGATGATACAGACCAATTGAGCTCACAGGTGCCCATAAGCAAGATTATTGACTTATCATTGCAGACGATTGTGTTTATTATTGGGCGAATCACTAGTTCTGCGACTCTACATCAGGCGTCCAATGCATAGATGACCTATGCAATCCAGTGCTTAAACGCACAAATATTTGACTGGAGCACCACGTTGCTAGATTGTATGAAGAGGCAGTTGATAGATTTTCAGTCGTGGACGCAGAGGAACTTTGGGTTCGGGACCATTCTATGCTCTTCCTTTTTTGAAAGAGTTCTGAGCTTTAGTCCTCGAGCAGTGGTACAAGGACATCGAGCCTCTCTTCTTGCAGTTTGTAGATGGGCAGTGTTACTGCCATGACAAGGTGGTGGGAGGACCAATGAGTCCTTTGACGATGATTTCTTCGCTTGGTTTTCGCAATAGATCCCACTCATAGAGGATTACCCTTATGCTGGGATTGAGTTCTCGAGAGATCCCAAGATACCAGTACCTCCTGGTGAGGAGTGAGGAGAGATGGGTAAGTTTACATCATTGCTTTGTTGTTGTTTTTTTTGTGAAACATATGTAATTTTTATGTTGTTTTTGTTATATATCATTTTTTTATACCAGAGTATTTGACAGATATGTGTTTGTTGTGTGTAGATGTGGGACCAGTACGACCTACGGACTATGCGAGGAACAAGCATCGTCCTCGACTAGAGGCCGCACCTGCAGTCGCAGGGGGACTAACAACAACAGGAGAGATTCCAGCTGAGGAGCCTGAGAGGGTGTTGAAACGATTCGAGCAAAACTTTACTGTGCTCACTCACACAATCCCTATGACAGAGATTGAGGATCTTCCACCATCTATGCAACATCATGTAGTGGGGGCACCATGGACGTGGGTTCAATTGTTTCGGCATTTGGCAAATGTTGTTGATCAATACAACAGGCCCCACAGGCCCTGACCTTAGTTAGACTTTTCATGTGTTGAGAGCACTACTTGTATATATTTTTTGAGGGCATAATCCCCATGAATCGTTATGGGTCATATTTTTGAGGCACTTGCGTCCACCTATGTACTCTGGTGACTATGATATTATATATGGATTTTTATGTCTTTTTGTGTCTTATGGATCATTTTTTCCTTTAAAAATGTACTTACATGTTTATGTGTATGTCCTTTCATATGTGTGCAAGATGTCAATCTAAAATTTGATTAGCTAAAGTATCTGTAATTTGGTTTAATCTCCTAGGACCATGAAAATATGTAATATAATCAAAGCTTCATTCTAAGACACGTGCCCTAAGGAATCGTTAGTGTAAAGTTGGATCATGAACATGGTAGACTCTATTTAACTGAGACACAACCAGCTGAGTGTCGAGATAGACCCAAAGATGAGAGATACCAAATAACAAGGCGTCACAAAGCAACTCAATAACTGCACTATACTTGGCAACATTATTTGTGGTGTCACCTAAGCATATACCTCCGGAAGATAATAACTGGCCTCGAGGTGAAAAAATTACCCAAGCTGTGGAGGAAAGCCTCCGAGTGTGTCGGCTAGCACCATCTGCGTACCCAATAAACACCTCAGATTCACTTGACATCTTCCATAGTGACGAAAGATAACATAAAAAATGACACGTCCATAATACTAAAAGAAACTAGAAAGTAATAGTACAAAGACTATACATATGTTACAAAACGTTACCCATGGTGACCTGCCTATGAGTAATACTTCTTGAGGTAGAGTCCATTTCTAGGCTCTGCCAAAGCATTCCCTTCAAATTGAACCAGACAATAGGCACCCTTTTTTAGAACCTCTTTTATGATGAAAGGTAGGAACCACATGGGTTTGAATTTTTCTGTCCCCAGGGGGTCCTTATCTTGGTCATAGACCAGGACAAGGTCACCTTCAGTGAAAATCCGAGGACAAACGAACCTATCATACTGACACTTGACTTTATGTTTGTGAGCCTCATTGGCTAGGTCCGCATCACAACGCTGCTCATTGAGCCTCTCAAGGTATAATAACCATTCTTCAAGTGGAGAAGTGTTTGGCAATAATTGTACTACCAACTTTAGGGACAAGATCTGACATTCGATAGGAAAGACTACTTCCAGCCCGTAAACAAGTTGAAAAGGTGAGAAACCGGTTGTAGCCTTAATAGGCATTTGGTAAGTCCATAATGACAAGTATAACATCAAATGCCAATTTGACTTGGCTGAGTTGATCGTTCACTGTAGGATGGTCTTAAGAGATTTATTTACAGCTTCCACCTGACCATTTTCTTGGGGGTAGTAGGGTGATGAATGTTCTTTCCATAACCCAAGATTTGATGTTAACTCAATCATCATCTGGTTCTGAAAGTGACTGCCATGGTCAGTGAAAATCTCCCTCGGGACGCCGAACCTTGCTATTATCTGGTTGAATAAAAAGAGAGGTGCAGTCTCTCCATCATCTTTAAACGTTGACATAGCTTTGACCCACTTCTTGAAGTAGTCTATGGCCACGATGATATAACGGTTTCCCCTTGCTGAAGGAGGGTTTCATGTAGTGTAATCAATCTCCCACTTGGTGAAGGGACCAATTTTGATGACAGGAAACATGGGAGCAGGATGTGCCCTCATCTTCTGAGAGAAGATTTGGCACGGGTGGCACTTCTTGACCGATTCGATATAATCTTTGATTAGTGTCGGCCAGAAGTAACCTGCTCGTAGAATCTTTTGGGTTGTTTCTAGCCTAGACAAATCACCACCATGCGCTCTGGTATGGAAATCGTTAAGCATGATAATTGCTTCTTTGTGAGTGAGACATCGGCGTAGGATGCAGTCTACACCTCTCTGATACAGTGTATCATTGATTATGAGATAATTCTTAGCCTGATGGCATATACGTCGACGCTCATCACAAGAAGCGGAGGTGGGGCACTTCAAAGTATAGATATAGATAAGTATATCTCCGTACCAGGGATCCTAAGATGTGATCAAAAACATATCTCCTATGATAGGCGACTCTTCAGGCACAACATCACCTGACTCAACCGGAAATTCCAAAATAAGTTCTACGAAGACTAGTGACTTTTTGGATTTTGCTGAAATGAAATCTAAGTCAAACTCCTGGAGGACGACTATCCATCTACTAATATTTCTGCCTATTACCCATCGTGTCAACATGTACTGGAATGGATTCACGATAGAAATGATGGTGTTCTTGCGAAACAGAACATAATGAGGGAACTGTTGAACATCATGAACTGCTGCCAATGCAAGTTTTTTGATATGAGAATAATTGAGTTCTGGTCCTACGAGGCCTTGGCTCAGGTAATAAATCAAATATTCTAAGAACATGTCATCTTCTTGAACTAATACCATGCCTATGGTTGACTTTGTTGTAGCTAGTTATAATAAGAAATCTTTGTTATAGTTAGGTGGCCGAAGTAGAGGGGCAGTCCTGAGGGCATATTTCAATGCATCGAAAGAGCATTGGGTGGCATCGTCCAAATGAAGAGGAACGTCTTTCGTCAGTAGGCGCATAAATCCCTTTGTGATCTCATCATAGTTGGCGATGAAATGTCTTAAAAAAATTTCCTTGCCCTGTAGACTCTGAAGTTGAAGGATTGTGCGTGGGGGAGGCAACTGAATTATTACCTCAACCTTGAGAGGATCGACCATGATCCCTGTTGTTGATACTATGAAACCTAAAAAATTTCCTGATGTTACACAAAAACTGCACTTGTTTGGATTCAAGCGAATCTGGAAGTAGCAACAATGCTCAAAGATAAGTTGGAGGTGTGTGGGATGATCCGTTCTCTTGTGAGATCGAGATGATAAATCATCTAAATAGGCCTTGACTATATGCTAGAGGTCATGGAAAGAAAAAGACATGGCTCGCTAAAAGGTCGCTCCATCATTTTTGAGACCAAAAGGCATCTTATGATACACGAATGTACCCCATGGACAAATGAATGTCGTTTTGTGCTGGTCTTCAGGTTTGATTTGTATTTGGTTATATCCCGAAAAAATGTCCATGAAAGAGAAGGCCTCACAACCTACACATTCATCAATTATCTGGTCGATGAATGGTGTGGGAAAATTATCTTTTGGATAGGCCTTGTTCAACTCATGGAAGTCTGTACATACACAAATCCTGCCTTGTTTTTTATTGACCGGCACGGGGTTTGACACCCATTGGGTCAAATGGATAGGATAGATAAAACCATATTTTAGCAGTTTCTCAACTTCAACCTTAATGGCTGCTACTTTCCTGGGGTTAAATGGATGAAGTTTCTTCCGAATAGGCTTGGCATCTAGATAAGTTGTGATTTCATGTTCGACTATTTTTGGATCGATGCCTGGCATTTCCTTGTAAGACCAGGAAAAAACGTCATGAAATTCTTTAAATAGATCTGTGTAGATTTGAATATCTCCGGGGGAGCAGTCAGCTCCGACGAAAACATTCTCTGCAATGCTAGGGGTTCTGGAGATATTGATCGGTATGGTTTCAGTGATGGTTTTCATATTACCCTCAGCATAGACCTCGTGTGTAGCTAAGGGATTAATAGGACAAGACCTATCTCCAGTCATAGTCAAGGTGAATTCTCCAGCTTTGATTCGACTTAAATCTGGGAGGAAGTATGATCTGTGATGAAGATCATCCCAGGGTTTGTCCAGACTAGTCATTGCTTCAATTACTACTTCGTCAGAGGGTAATACTAAGTCCAACGAATCGATGTCAGCGAGAGAACCTTGAGCCCAAAAATGCTCTAGAAGCGGATATAAATCTTATGTAGGAGTTGGATCTGTGTTGGATGAAGCTTGCTGGACTAAAGAGTACGCTACTTCAACTGCGGACAAGGGCATGGACATGCCCAGGTGCCCTGTCCCATCCATCGTGGTCAATGGCGAAGGAAGTATCCACTGATCGGTGAAGTAGGTTGTGCTAAATGATGAAACTTAGAAAATATCAACCTTATGGTGGTCAGATATGAACTTGACATTGCCTTGAGGGGGTGGGTAATCGAAGGTACCCATCAAATATGGGCACAAACCAACCCCTACATTGACTACGCCTAGTTGAGGATTATCAATCATCGGGACCGCAGATACCCCCAATGAAGGGTCGGGTCTGGAGAAAGACAATTGATCAATGGTCACAATCTGGTCCTCGTGTGGAAACAACAAGACCCAAAAAACTGTAGCAACCACTGATTGCATGGCATAAGTCCAACACCTTCCTAACAAGATATTGTAGTCAAGGGACGTGTCGACTACTTCTACCTCGACACACACAGTCTTCCCTCCTAACTACATGGGGAAAGAGGAAATGATACCATGTGGTCGGAACGAATGACCATCAAAAGAAGTGAGAAGAGTAGGCGACGAAGAAAAACTAGGCTGGCCAATGGCCTTCCAAGATGCCAATGACATAATGCATGTCGAGGCACCCTCATCAACCACCGTGCGGAAAATATTTCGAGTATAATTTTTCATGGGGTGAGCCACTACTATCTGAAACGCTACATGGTAAGGCATACGAGGTTTTAAGTCAGTTGTATCTAGCATGATAGTACCCGGATTACAAGTCTCGGTAGATCCTAAAGCAGTTAACAAAGATTTCCTCTGGGAAGGACAGCTTTGGAGGACCTCCAAAGCGGACATTGCACAAGGGGTTTGAGAAAAATCCTCCACCATAGAATAGTTCTGGGTGGCGCTTGCATTAGGGTTGTGAGAAGATTTTTTGAACATGCCTTTTAGGATGCGTGTCATTTTTTCACCCAAAGTCCTCTCAATCTGTAGAGGAAGAGATGGGAGTTCAACTTCTTTTCCCTTCTCATAAGTTCTTGGTTTACTATATTCATGATATCTAGTCGATATAAAATCATCACCCTTCATCATATATACATTCATGGATGCGGGATTGTTCGAAGACGGAGAGGGTCCTTAACTGCCCCCTTCCGCGCTTGTAGAGGCTTGGGTTAGGTTTTGCCCATGCTGAAATGGATTGGTTAACATAGTAGGTTGTTTTTGTGTCACAAATGTTTGGGCCTCTACAAACCGAGGACATTGGTGGGTCGGGTGGTCTTTCGTGCATAGGTTGCACAGATACCTCACCTTCTGTTTCTCAGTGTTTCCCCCACCAGCATTGTTAGTGGGTTTCTTATCCCCCTTACCCTTGTTTCATTGTTTTTTATTTCCTTCAGGCTGTTGGGTGGCCTTTGGATTTGGCGATTGCACTATGTGTACATCCAACTTTTTAGTAGGGGGAGCAGCCAAAACAGTAGTTTGGCTGGCCGCTGTGTGTTTTATAGACAATTATTGCAATTGCATCGTCAATTGCTCAACGATATTTGTTTGTGTTGAACCAAAAACACCATTGACATGTGGTCCAACTCTCTATCTAGTTTTATCAAGTATTGAGCGTGGTGCATCTGTCAAGATCTTGTATAATAAACCAAACTAAGAATAGATGAGCTCAAGCTATTGAGCTCTCATGATGGTGTCTTCTTCGGAAAACACTCTTGATGTCACGACATCTTTGGATAACTGTGGGACCAAAGACTTAAGGAACCACTCGAGAAACAATGTTGGTGGGACTGGCACCTTAATTAAACTCTTCTGATGTCTCCATTCTCAGATGTGATTAGAGATATGGTCTGCTTTTTTCTGTGTGAAATTGGCTAGCAATTTTATATCAGCGTCATATCTCACAGGTAATTGGAAATGGTTTAGGAAGGCCATTGCCAATTCGCTGAAGGAAGAGTATCTTGAGCTATCGAGCTCAATGTACCATTTCGTGGCACTCCCAATGAGAGTATGTTGAAACAATCGCAACTATAATGAGTCATCTTTCAATGAGTTAGAGGAGCACCAAAGGTGGAAGGTAGTCACATGATCGTCTGGATCTTCGTTTGGCTTGGCTTCGAACTTTGGTATGTTCGAAGACAACTTCGTCGGCATAGGGGGCCAACGCAGATCGTGACAGATAGGCTCGTTCAACAACCTTGTCAAGTCTGGCAAATGCAAGGTTGCCAGGAAAGTTAGTTTGGCTTGTTGGTGATAGCCTGGGAAAAAGGGACCTGGAGTTTGATTGGCACCAGGTTGCTAGGAAAATTTTGACTGCTGACCTGGGTTCTGGTAAAAGCCATGGCCATGACCAATGTACAGATTCTACGTGTGAGGAGACATCATCAGTTGATTCCCAAAATAGGATGTAGATGGATGGGCATGCATTACATTCAAAGGAGTTTGGAAAGGGTTCCCCCATGACGATCCTGTGGGGATAGGCATAGTACCTTGTCTGGGGTTCCATTGATTGTGGAAACAATTTCCCTAGATAGACATTCCTAACAAGGGAACGGATCCTTGCCAAGAATTCCAAGGCCCTAATGTGGAAGAAGTTCTTGGATTTTCCCCTTATGCAGGAATAATACCCTGCATAGGAATAGGTTGTCCGAAACCGGGGTTTCCCCCAGTCGAGAAAGTCACTGACAACAAGGAATTGTTACCAAATGCACCGAAAAAATAAAATGGTGTCAAACCTACTGACATATTATGCGAAGGCGTTCCTTGACTCCCTACTCCAAATAAACTATGGTGTGCAGGTGGCCCAATGGATTGCTGATGTGTACCACTAAGCGAAGGGGACGAAGGAGTTATATGACCTCCCCCTTAAGGGAAAGAATTAAAATGAGCTAAAGTGCCCCCCATGTGGCCTTGCATAGGAGTGTTAGAGCTTCTTTCCCCCAGACCTAAAGTCTGTGAAGTGGAATAGGAAAGTACAGGACTTGTACCTAAGCTAGGCATCCTGTATGAGAACGGAGGGCTTGTCTCACTTGGTGTGAAAGGGGTTGTGGCCACCGCCATAGACGGGATCAGGAAACTATGTGAGGTAGAGGCTCGGACAGGTGACAGTGGGTTAGGAGGTGGAAACTCTCCTATGGTGACAACCGTAGTGGGAATTGAAGAATTCCCAGAGGGAGTGACAACATTTGTTTCCATTGTTGTGTGCAACACTGTTTGGCACTCGTAAGGGTGAATCAGTACGATGATGGGTGCCGAAATATCAGTGGTTGGAGTTTCAGGTGGACCAATATCTTTCACTCCAAATTCTAAAACGGTCGTTTCCTCCGGATGTTGGTCGGGCACAATTTCTGGTGACCCGGTCGGTTCAAAATACCCTTGTTGGTCTAGCTTTTGCCTTAGTGGTGGCTCCAGTGTAATCGGTGATAGGCCCAGAATACTTCATGAATGACAGAGCTCATGATCCTCCATTGTGTGAGAAGATCAAAGACACTCTAGGGATATCTATTCATTCAAAAAACAACACACACTAAAAAAGTCCCTACAAGATAAAACAAGCAAACACTAAACTAATTGGAAGAACAGTTACAACAACCAACGCCAGAGCAACTTACTGGTGCAAGTGCAACTCAAACATGGAAGCACCCTCTGAGTATACTCTACAAAGAGTGGCCTGATGTTTGTCCTAGGTATCATGGTATACCCCCATAGTCACCTGTGTATGTCCCTAAACATATAGGCAACTAGGTTGCCAGTACACAAATAGTCACCAGGCGGGTACAGTCGAAAGTCGGGTAGACCACAATGAGCAGGGTATCGAGCCCGAAACCTATCAAGGGTATCGAAAGAAAGTGGTCCGAAAGACAACTGAGGACCTCGAACAGATTCGAGACCCATGAAGCTCCATGGCAAATGCAATCGATAGAATCCCAAGACAAGCCCTCTATATGTGTTCTCCACTACTATTGGTCCATATTTGGAGGGGTTATCTCTGCTACCTTTCCACACACGACCTCATTTTTATCCCCTATGTTAGAGGGGGATCCCAGATAAATTTTATATTGGACTTTGACACTCCCTAACTCAGACTCCAGTGTTTGATTTTAATGGCCTTGAAGAGTTTCCTCTCCAACCTAATTCAAGGCCCTAACCCTAAACTAGTTGGTTGACCCTACAAACATAAAAATTCTAATGAATTTTAGATTTAGTGTTAATTTTTATGGCTTGTCTTAATTCAAAGGTTATGAAAGTGAAAATAGTGATTTTTGAAAGACGAAAGAAAAATAAACAGAAAGATGGAAACAAAAACCTTTACTTCACTCAACTCTTAAACAACTTTTCAAACTTAAATTTTTTTCTAAGATATTTGAATAGAAAACTCAAAGAATAATTTCACTTGACTAAGAGCTACTTATGATCTAAGTGAACCATCAAGAACTTATGAAAGCAAAGACTTTTCCCTGGTTACTAATGCAAAACAACACTTTTAACCAAACAAAGAAATAAAAGATTTTTTTTTATTTGAATGCTCACAAAGAAAAAAGGAAAAATATCAACAAGTCAAAACCAAGAAAACTTCTGGCCTAAGTGCATATCGTAAAGAGTCACTTCAAAAATCACACACAAGCAAATTAAAATCGGACTCTCACACTTGTCTAAAAACCCTATAAAAGAAAAATTTTGGGGAAAAATTATAAATGAAAAAGAAAGTTATTGTTGTGATCAAACCTAAGTTACTGACCACCATGACAAAGACCCAGACCTGAGAGGTATAACTCTTGTCAAAAGAAAGGATGAATACCTAACCTTCAACACAAATTCTCTCCACAAGCACACTGCTGATAGTTCCACAACAAGCGTGTGCACGCGAGCTGTGTAAAGTCAGAGCATGTGTAAACGTGTGCTGGCCTTATACAGGCTACGTGTATATCTGAAACTCTGAGACAAATGAAAAGCTAAGCATGCCAGCCTAGGCAGAGACTACTGGTACTGAGACCCAGAATCTCTTGAAGACTCAGACACTTACTTTAACAGAAAAAAGAAAACAATTCAAGGAAAAATTCATAGAACAAACCAATCCGAGGTGAAATCTAAGCTATAGACTGTAAAAAACAAAGACCATAAAGAGTTCCAGAAAACCCCTGAGAAGGACTAATTTTGACAGGGAAGAGGATGACTACCTCTTCAAAAGAAATTTTCTGGAATTCTACATGTGACTGACACTTTCTCAGCTAGCATGTACATGCGGGCTGTGAGAATGCAGGGCACGAGTACACGCATTCAGACCTTATATAGGCTGTGTGTACCTTTGTGGGTCTTGGAAAAAAAAATTACAGTCAAGGAAAGAAACAGAGATAGCTGGTATGGAAGACCAAAATCTCTGCTAGCTCATACTTTTGTAGAAACTTTAAAAAGAGGAAATGAATCCATTTCTTAAAAATACCCAAAAAATATTCCCTAGAAACCCTAGACTATCCCCAGTATGGTTGCCAATTCTGTTGTGAGTGGGAAATCCCTCCATGAACTAACACTTAGGGTTTAATTATGCATGCAAAAAAGACCTAAAGATTTCTACTTTCTACCGTCGTCCCAGACCTAATCCCCATTATTCTTAAGCAAATACATGGTTAAGAAGATCAAGTGAGCATACCTTATTTTGGGCGTTTGATGTAGATCCTTCCTCATGTTTGATCTCTTTTTGATTGCAGCTCTCCTCCCAAGGCTGACCTACATTCACACAAAACAAACAACAAACTCTACATGCAAATATACAAATAGATATACAAATATAATCACCACAAATATTGAATACACAATAGATCCACAAAGCAAGATAGAAGAAACCACACTATATTATTACCAAACCCTTGAGGTAGGGCAACACCATACAATGGATCCTATTATGGAAGGGATCCTCTCATGTTCAGTTGCCTCTTCGAGGGGGCATCCTTCTATTGAGCTACTGCTCCAAATACAATACTTCTTTTCATATCATATTACATTGCTTGAGCCCCTTTATATAGTGCTAGCATCACCTAAGAACATTCTAGAGGAGGAATCTTCTAGAAGTAGAACCTTCTAAGAAGTCCTCTTACATTTATTATATCTAACTACCCCTTTATTATATCTAACTACCATAGTGGGCTTTATTTAATAATATAGTGGACCTAGTCCACCTTACATTGAATGGACTCCACTATTATCACTATGGGCCCTCTGGGCCCCTCCACTACCTCTCTAGCTACCTTACATTCCATCCCCCTTATGAAAACATTGTCCTCAACGCTTGATGTATAACCATATACCAGGGTTCCATGGATAAGTGTGGACCATAGTGATGAAGTAGACTAGAGAATCAAGTTTCCATGGATAAGTGTGGACCATAGTGCTGAAGTAGAATAGA
>ML888348.1:569-13435 GCA_009831015.1 Picea engelmannii | reverse complement strand
ATATCTAGAAGAACAAACAATAGTCTAGGATTTAGGGATTTGGAATAGATTGGAGAGTGAATTCTCCAAGGCCAAAAAACATGAAACTAGAATTGATTAAAGAGTGTGAAAAACCCAGTAGTAGCAATATGAGCTCGCATTAGGGTAAGTGGAGGTGATATCCCCTCCTTCGCTTGCTTTAGTGTTCGTTTTATTACTACATGTATGGGGGTTTCAAAAGTGCCAAGGCTCTCTTGGTGACAACACTTTTGGAAGCTTATGGATTTGTGTCCCTGCCCATATGTGTGATTCTAACCCACAACTATTATTCTCGGTCATTGATTATGAATTGGTAACCTTAGTGGATTTTCATAGGATTTCACATGGGTAATTGTGAGTGGGAAGTGCTCATGGTACCTAAGGTAGACACCTAAGCTTTATTTTTGTTTCTTTGGAGGGTTCTCGTCTTCTTAATGGTACTTGCACCTTCGAGGAACATTATGAGTATGTTATTGTAATTATTTATCACTCCTTCATTAATCGGTCTCGGGACTTAATGAATTTGCATTGATCTCCATAAGGTTCTTTGATCAACTCTTCACTACCTCGGACTCATGACCTAACCAACCTGGGTTGAGCCTTAGAAGAGTAGTTTTTATGTTGATTCATTCTAGGACCTTTGTAGATGTCTATTGATTTGTGTGTAGTCAGTCTTAGGTTGTGTATGTATCACCTCTTTTGGATCTTTGATTCAAACTGGTTGACCAACTACTCTGTTGATCAAGAAGGACTCGTGGTATTTCACCAAAAAGCATGGAGCCACCTCCTAGAAGGTGTAGGTTTGATAATTTTAGTTTTTCAGAGCTAGTACACAAGACTCAACCAAACATGGACAATACTGTGAGGGAAGGTCTTAGCGATAAAGAGATCGATGCCCAAGGATTTGTAAGGTATTTTGACGGTTGCGTTGAGATTCCCAAAGGTGTTCCTTTACCTCAAGATGATCTTGGTCCCATCAAGATTGAGGATATTACTTATTTGACTCTTGTTAGTTTCAACCTACCTCTCGTTGAGCCTATCAACTCTTCCCATTTACACACTTGGGTTCATAAGAATACGGGTCTTCAGTGGTCTATAATGGACAATGTTGTTAGCTCATCTTGGTCTAGGGTCATTCACACTCCCACATCAGAAATCATTGGCAGATGAGTTACTCCTCCCATCTCATATGCACCAAGCACGGTCCCTCGCATCTCACAAATACCGAAAGAAGGTGTTATTCCTCTCTCGTCTTGTCCTAATAGTGGGGTGGGACCATAACCCTTTACCTCATTTGGTGGAGGTAATTTTTCCTTTGGTATGTCATCTATCAGGTTGTTTCCATGTATTCCTTATTATAAGCATGTATATGGGGAGATCATTCACTCATTTTCCCTCCTTTCCATTGGGAGGGGGGCATATCCCCACATCACCCCTGACACTCAGGAGAAAATCCTTTTCATCTTCCATATTTCCCAATGGAAACCATCCTCCTTATGGTATTGGTAACCAAATGGGTGGGGTATTTTCTTTTATGGGGATGCTGATGGGAAGAAATCCCTTCTTGGGCCCTGAAGACTAGGCAAGAAAATCCTTCCTATATATCATGATTCCCTCGAGGAGAAATCCATTTTAGAACTTTGTGAATATAATATATAAAGGACTTCATCCTTATGTTCAAGTGCCTTCCACTTCGAACCACCAACCTGAAAAATAATGAAACAATCCTTCTGTACCTGTTGGTAGTTATGCCCCAATAAATTATTTTGTGAGTACCAAGCAGATAATGGGGCACAACCTTAGAAGTTGGAACTTGGTGACACAAACAAAACTTCATTTTCTCACAATGTTAAATATCCCTTTGACGAATTTTACTAACAACCTAGTGCTTCGTGATTCAAATTGGCCCTTGGTCCCTGTTAAACTTCGTTGGGATATTATGAAATTTTAGGGAAGGCTAGTGAGGATTTGGGAAATCATGTGATGGAATTTCACCTCTGGTGCTCTTCGAAGGCCCTGATGGATGACTCCATTAGGATGAGAAATTTTCAATGCACCCTAACCAGGGTAGCAATGAATTGGTATATCGTGCTCATGTGAGATTCTTTTATAATGTTTGATTCTCTTACTTTGACATTCCTCAATATCTTCAAATTAACCATTCGATACGACTTAAGAACTGAGATTTTGTCTTATTTCTGATATTACAATGCCACTCACATATCTTATCATATTCAGAAGTGGTTAAGATGATGATGTATGATTAAATCCCATATTCTTCAGGAATTTTCATTGGATTGGTTTTTGAAATCCTTACTTCCATATATTTCTAAGGATGTCATCCTTCTAGGGTTTATGACTGAAGAAGAGGCCATTTTCAGGACCCAATAGTTAGACTTTGTTTACTCCCAATATAGGGTCTTGTATGATATTTTTCCTAACGCATCGAGGTCAGAAACTGATATGAAAAATCCCAAGTTGAGATCGCATGCCAATGGCATTATTGGTTCCGTTGAAAATGTTGTGATGAACCAAATGAAACAAAGTTATATCCATCTGCTTGTATCCCTACAGGACACCACCTCTACCTTTTATCCACTTCAATCCTTTGATGTCCACATAGTACAGACATATAAACCTAAGGGTAACCAATAACACAAAGGAAAGAAAGAGAATATTAATAAGGGAGGTTGAGGAAATAACATGAACAATAACAACAATAATGTTGGGGGGGTAAAAAGGATAAGAAGAATGATAAATTTCCTTGCAAAATTTATAAGGAAGACCTTCTGACCCATTAATGCCCCAAGCTTGAGGAAGCCCAATTATTGTTGGAATAGTGTGATTCCCACCAACAACTTGTTTTGCTAAATAAACCCTTTCCTCCTCATGCCCAACAAATGGTAGATGGTTTCCAAATTAACCCTACACCTCTGCAGGGGGGCAACCCAAAAAATGTTTACATGTGTGAACAAGACAAATATATCCAAGCCAAGGCTCATAACTATGAAGCCTATGAATTTGGTACTAAATGGAAATATTCTAATCCTGAACTACAAATCCATCTTAACATAGAGAAACCTATGGGTGAAGCGATGTTGTGCATACCCAAGGGTGTGCTTAAAATTTTGACACACAACCCAAATGATAGGGAAACCCATAATTATTTTATTGTGGAGGATCTAGCTCAAGTGTTGTTGCTATGTATACCTTAGAGGTTCTATAGAGATATCCCATGCAAAGGAAAGCATTACTTTTGGCTATAGGATTTTTTCGATCTCCCAGACTCTTGGTTGATAACTTTTGATCTGGACAATGCCAACCCTAGGATTCCTCACTACGTTGCTTTCCAAATCTGGTTGTTGTATCACAATATTAACATATTCATGATGGTTGTAGATGAAGGTGCATCCACTTGTGTCATGTCCTTGTATTATAAGTGATCTCTTGGCTACCATGAGATTGCTCCTTCTCCCACAATGTTACAATCCTTCGACGAGCATGCAATCAGGCCTCATGTAATCATCCCCAAATTCCCTATTGAATTAGGGGGGAAAACCGTAAATGTAGAGGTAGAGGAAGTCAACACTTCACTCAATTACAATCTCCTCTTAGGATGAAATTGGACTTAGACTATGATAGTTGTGGTCTCTATGGTATTCTAAGTCATTTGATTTCCACATCAAGGGATAATCAACATAGTTTACATGTTGTCCTATTGTCGTCTAGATACAGTTGTTTCATCAATACCGAACATCCCTTTGATTTATGATTCCTTGCCGACATGTGAAAATGTGAGTGTGGGAATGTACCCTTCTTTCATGGGAAACTTTAATCTCCCACCACCCATTGTTTACATCAAATCCACTCCAGCATGTGCAACCTCATCAATCACCATAAACCCCACAATCTGAAGTTATTACTTATAGACTTCTTATTTTCAATATCCTTGGTTTTTTCCAGATTTTATTGTCTCAAAAGAAAAAACCATACATGTAGGAGAGATTACTCCTTTGTCTACGACAATGATGGTTTTTTCAAGACATTACATTTTCCTCTAAGGACACCGATAATGCCTCTTTGTTATCATAGGAGCATGATTAGTTCATCGATATTGTTGACCTCTCTAGTTCAAAAAAAAATTGCATCCCTAATTTCCTTCAAATGAGGACATCCTCAGAGCTGTGATTGTTGTCGATATGCCATGAGAGGAGATGGATCGTCAATATTTATTTCTTCCCAAATTGGAAATTTTTGCAATTGATAGTCAAGACATTGTTCTATCTATAAATATCGAGAGGGATCAAGAAACCACCCTATTGCATGACACATGTGGGGAGGAACATTTGGATATCTTGAATTATCTCCCTCTCAATATCTCTTCATAACTTTTCTCTTCATGACACACCCTGATCATAGCTATTGTTTCTTATTGTAAACATTTTAATGCTCCTTTCAATTATTGGTAGGGGGAATTCTCCAGATCAACCAATAGAATGTCATTTTGAATCATGTTTGGTAGTCTTCTCTTGGGACTTGTCACTGAATCCTCCATCTCGACACATATCGAAGACGAAGGTCTCATACCCTTACTTGGTGATTGTCATCAAGGGTCTATGATAGCTCATGAGCTTCATAAATGACATATTAATCATTGAGTTTGGTATGAATATTATATGTTTTGAGTGCATCCTCGACACCATGTTTTGTTAGAAGCATGAGGATTCATACCTATTCGACAGAGATATTTCTTGAGAAGCCACCTTTTCCAATAGGTTCCTATGATTTATTTGAAATAAATTTTTAGCTTGATCCCTACAAAGGGATCTATCTAAAGAGGTACTACAGTTAGCAACAATGTCTGGGCATTCCCCTTTTGTAATTGTTGTATTTTAGTAGTTTTACTACTAACTTTAGATTTAGATTCAGATTTTTATTTTCCCTTTGTTTATCATGATTTGTGCTTGATTCGTAGATGGCATCATATACACCTGTGTTTGTGGAATTTTGGATGATTTTAGCCAACACACTTAGAACCTCGCTTCCGTCACTTGGGTGATTTATTCTCCCACAGGTCAGCTTGTGACTTCAGAGGTACTTTCTTTAGACCAGCAACCAACAACGTTGTCAAGTATAGTTCCATGATCAAATTTATCTCAGAAGTCATTTCATGTGGAATTCAACATCTAGTAGTTCACTTTGATTCATAATTGGTAGTGTCACAACTAAACGATGAGTATAGGGTTCACGATCCCACACTTCTATTGAAGTTCTTACAGGCACGACTTCTCAAATGATATTTTGATTTAATTACTTGAATTCATATTCTGAGAAGTTATAATTATCTATCTGATGCATTGTCTAACTATGTATTATATTGGTATATTTCACATTCAGCAAAATTTGGATCATGCATGTACATATCATGGAAAACAATCATGACAGCATTGTGAATATGAGTGAAGTTGAAGAGTTTGTATATAATCATAAGTTTTATCAAGTACAAAAGGTGGAATATATTACAAAAAAACCAGGCTTCCTATCCCCTGATGATACATATATATCTAGTACTATAAAACTAGATACATCTAGGCCTCGGGCCCTGGATTGACATGGGTGTTGTGGAGGCACACAATGGTATTCCTCAATCAATGGAAGAGTCATACCTAGGCCCATGGTACCCCAAACACTTTTCTTTGAATGCACTCCAGAAGATATTCTATATGTGTCATACGAATCCGGTGGGACAATCCCTCTAGGTTCCTCTATAATGTCTGCAATAATCTTTCGGCCTCTTCCCTGGGTTGGCCCTCATCTCTACCTCGACATTGATTCCTTAGGTATTCATGTGGTTGTACCTATATATTTTAACCTTGTACAATTAATTACTACAAATCAATTCTTAGTAAAACCAGAAAAGATACAATGGCACACACTCACATTACACAGAAGTTTTACCCTGGAAACCCAAACCGTGAAAACCAACAACCTGTTTAGAGTCGCACCTCTTATTATTTATTCATGATATTCATTATTTACAATACAATATTTATATAATATCTCATGGAATCCAAAACCCTTAATATATTGACAAGGATTAATCAACAACCCTAATTCATTAACCTAAATTAGAAACACCATCAGTAAAAACCATGTGCCAAAACAATGCCAAAAATGGACGCAAAATACTGCCAATTTATTTTTTCAGGGGCTTTGCCTCCCTGTGACCCTCTAGGAAAGTGGGGATCTAAAGCCCCCCCCCCCAATCTAGGTGGATTTGAAATGCTCAAAGAGGTCCAAGAGGATCTAAAATGCTAAAAAAATGATATTCTAAAATACTCATGAAAACTATTTCATTGCATAGATCTCGATGATAGCTTTCCAATGGCGTAAAAATTGCCTCAATCAGAGTTCGTATGAAGACATTATGGTCGATCAAAGTTTGGTCAAAATAGGGAAAAAGTCAAAGTGGGTGCCACGTGGCAAGACCATAGGTTTCCACGTGGCATATTCGTATAGGTCATAGGATTACATCATGTTGACATCAGCAAGCTTATGTGTCATCATTAGAGGCTTCCACGTGTCACTCTTTTTTGGCAAATTCAAGGGTCCATGTGGACCAATAAAAAAATACCACGTGTCATCCATACAAATGATGTGGCATTCTTATGATGACATGGTAGGTACAGGTGGAAGGTGAATGGATGTTGACATGGAAATCACAGGTGGCAGGTGATTGGGCAGTGACATGGCAGGTTGTTGACGTAGGCAGACAAGTGGACCAATCAAAGAGTGCCATGTAGCACTCTCCGATTAGCCAAATTTGTCTAAGGGAGAATAAAATTTGTTGGGGGGTTATAACCCTTGACCTTATGCCTCCTACCATTGTGCCATATGGTTGGTTTGTTAAAATAAACAAACAAATATTATGTAATATTAATTCAATGCAGCCCAAGAATAAAGGGTCTTGGTTAGGCCGATTTTAGCCTATTTAAACCTAGCTCCGAACCAAAGAAAGACATGGGTTTTCATTCCATATTTGAGCATGTTGCATGGGACTTCGTGCTAAGTTCATATTTGTCTCGATTTGCATGCAAGAGGTGTTCCTATGCTAGATTTGTCTTGTTTTGTGTGTCATTGAGTTCTTTGAGAGGAATCTAATGGTGATGTTATTTTTGTATAAAAATGTTATGTATGAAAAGTCTTAGTCCCATTTGTCATGTATGAGACACACAGTCTTGTTATGCATGCAAAAATGGGATTTTTGTCACATGTTTAGAACATAGTTGAGTTTATACTCATTTTTCTTAGAATTTCATGAGGAATTCAATAATGACCTATGTTTCTGGGATTGAGTAATAGAAATGAAGAGTGACTTCAAATTTGGCATTGTCATCCCTTTTATTATAATTTGGAAATTGAGAATTAATAAGAGCGGTCTATTTCTCTCTATTTTGGCACTCATTATTTCTGCAAGTTATATTTATCAGTTATTGAAGTTTATGGATAAGTAAGACATTCACATGATATTTTTCAAATAGTCAAATCGATATTCAATTTCCTGAATCTGGTTGGATGTTTATGTGTATTTATGAACTAATTGACATCTAAGGATTTTCGGGATGAATCGGTATCATAGTTTGTCGATATTTCATATCAAGTTGGTATCAGAACTCGTTTGGTATTTTCATATCACCCCCTGCAACCCCCTTGTGAACCCCCTGTGCGCCAGGCGTGATGTAGATACTAGGTTTTGTCATGAAAAGAATATAATGCATACCCAATAGTACTCTTCCAATATCTAGATCATCAAATAATTTTGTTAGTTATGTTGCACACCAAAAATATTTGCTTACCTCTTGCATTCTTTTCTCATATTTAAAAATTTGAAAAAATTAAATAATTGGAAAAAAAATAAAAACTCTTACCAATGTCGCCCCACATGGAATATGTGGGTATTGTTAGCTCTAGATCATGGTGGAAGTCCAATCTAGCATATGGATAGTCATCTATGGAAATTATCTGGTGATACCACCAATTAAAGAAGTCCTCATCAAATTTACTAGTCACTCATCCACCCCCAAGTATGTGCATCATATTTTCCTATTGGACCATTTTGGGGTCTTATATCCCAGGATGGATGAGTTAAATGCATAGTTGCATCGTTGGAACTCACTCTAGGAAGAATGTGTGCAAAATGTTACTGTAACTAAATTTTTTTTTGTCCCATTTTTCACTTTGTCACGTGGGATTTCATATTGTTTAGAATCCTTGTGCACCAATCAAATATTGTAGGTCGTAATCATTCTACCCCATAGTATAGTTGTGGGAATGAAGCTAGATGTGTTGCAGATCCTACCATCCAAGATATCACAAGGAGGATCATTTTGAGACTCAAACTCTCAATATTGTTAATTGGAACTTGGGAATTCATATTTTCATTTCCCATGGAGTAATAAGCATTTATGTATTCCTGAATAGTCAAGGAGCCTCTACCGCATCCACCCCCTTTCAGGATAATAGGTGCACCACACCTTGATAATCATGTAATGAAGTATATTTCATCGACTTCTACCTTCAAGGGTTCATCATCTATCATAAAGGAATCCTAGTCAGGGTCCCAATATCTTATTAGTAGTTGCAAAAGTGTTTTATGAGCTCACATGTTTGGGGTGCAGAAAAACTTAAGTAAGCCTCAAGAACCTTTATAGTACCTTGAGTCTTGCAGTCATCAGTGGTATGGTCCCTTTCTATCAACAATGGGAATGCATCAATGTCTCATGATCAATAGATTCTACAAGTGTTTAAACACATATATTCTCACTTGATAGAGTGTAATAAGTACCTTGATGCCCATTATCATTATCGATGGGTTGTCTCACATATATTAACGATATACATCAATGAATGGTAATCAAATTATGTCTCCCGTGTTCGACATCAGATCATTTATTCACATGGCGCAAACTCATACCTTCAATGGGTTTGTATTTGAATACCTTGGACCATTACTAGAATCTCCGCATTATGTTGTTTCTCAAGTTGCACAAGAATGTACCACTCACCTCTATGACATTGATACCTTTAGGAGGATCAATTGTCCACTTCATTTCTCTAGTCATCATCCTTATGTATATTGAGACACAGATCCACTATGTATCTATTTGCGGCTATGATCTATTTGACATGGATCCACTGTGTATCTCTTTCGTGGACGGGATTGTTACTCCTATATATACATGGATCCATTGTGTATCTTTTTGTGGCCATAATAATTTTTTTTGTATATACTTCATGGATCCACAATGTATTTGAATTGGTGGCCATTATTTTTCACACCTGAGCATGGGTATGCATGCCTCGAGAAGAGATTCATCTCATACATTGTCTTTTGTTGTAAGTAATTCCCTAATCCAATGTTTGGTACACTATTCCCAACCACACTCGACAATTTCCTCCTCCACATTATAACATTTTCGATGATTAGCTTCCCTTTTGACCTCACACATTAGGGGGCATATGTTATATCATATTTAGCCACCTCATTCAACCAAGATGCACCTTATTTTCCCTGAGGCATTCTTGTTACAAGGAAAATCTCTCTATGTCTAGGGGAAAACCACAACAAACGGAATGACACCCGAAATCAACTCAAATCTCAAGTATGTTGTATAAATGAAATAATAACAAGAGAAGGCTAGAAGCCTTCCTCATCCAAATGTCTGAAGAAGACCATTGTTGAGCACGCAACCCAAATATTTACACCTTCAACTTGTATTCAACAACCAAGATACGCAAGCATGTGGTATTGATATATAATGTTAGCATATAAATAAGTGTAATACATTAACATACATAAAAAATACACCCATGGAAAGAAATATAAATATTTGCAAGATATCAATTGGATGAGAAGAGAGTATTTCTATTAATGTAATCAACAGATGTACATAGGTGACAAAATTATGTAACGACACATAATGGAACTAAGAAACTAAGTCCCTCCAGCTGGGTTTGTTATTGCACAAGTTGTAGGTTGGTCAAAGCCTGACCCAACCATTAAATGGAGACAACCAAAGAGGTCACCTACCCACTGTCACCTTAGGAAAGTGTCCCCGTCACTTTAGAGGTGACGTAATCACCTCAAGGGGGGAATATCGGTGATACTAGGGGGGAAGGGATGAAGATGGATGAATATGGAGATGAAGTCCCTAGAAGTCAAGTCTCAATGGTATGAAGGTATTGGAATGACATCTTGAGAAGGTCCAAGGGTTTCCAAGTAGGTTGAGTGACCCGCCAAGTGTGAATACTATCTCGAGGCACAAGAAAAACAATCATATGTTGCAATATAATCAAGTGGAAAATCAAGTGAATCTTGTTTTCCCTAATAACATCAGTTAGTAACTAATGTACATCAGCAAATAAAGATATCTAAATCAGCATAAAGTAAATGCAAAACTAGTTAACAATGCAAAACAAAATCAGCAATTGACTATGAATTATGTGAAGTACTTTGAGAGAAAATAAGAGGGTTGTTATGAAGTGATTTTCTGAAGTAAATTATCAGCCTTGTGGATGTAGAATTGAAATGTGGACAACAGAAAAATCAACCATCAAAATGTGCCCCAAATTATCCTAAAAAGTTCACCCTAATTAGTAGATTAGGTGAGTGAAGTTTGTGGGGTTTCTTAGGGTTAGTTTGTGAGCTATTAGTATTCTAGGGTTAGTGTTTTCTGCAGCCTTATGTATGTAGAAAACAAGTTAGTGCAGCAAACAAACTATTGGGAGAAAGAGGATGCCTCAATGAGGCAATATATCCAAAGGCTCAAGGAACATTTCCCCAAAAAGAGAGACTCAAAACTTGTAGAATCACATTTTCCAAGGCAATGATTATGTTTCTCCAATGAAATAATAAATGACTAGTAGTACTAACAATTGGGTTAATGGGGTCATGCAAATAAAGAGATAAATAATCTACCTCCTTGGGGGTTTAAATCCTTTTACTCCCCAAGGAAAGTTTCTCTAGCTAGAGTTTTAAGCTAATAGGGTGTGTGTCCTTATACTTCTCTTAGAAAACCCTTGTTTAACCAATAATATGAAGCATACAATTATGAATACTGTGGTGGGGGTGTATTCCCTCATACTTCCCACCTACTCCTATCACAATAACCTTGACTTGAAACAAATGATAGCATGAAAGTAAAAACCATACCAATATAAGGGAAAATGCTAAGATAATCCACCACAATAGCAAGAGAAAAGCCTTCCAAAGCTAGTGCATCACTTCCATCAACCATAACATCAAGAGATAGCCATAAACAAGATCCAAGAGAGACAATTTTCCAAAGATAGCTAAAATTTCAGACCAAGTACTTCTCACAAGAGGGAGAGTTATGTTGAAATGAGATCTTATGATCTCTTATTTATACAAAATTTCACCAAGGTGACTTGTCCACATATTTAGGGGTAAACCACAATACTAGGGGTCAACAACCCTAATCTTTCCCCCTTAACAAAGTAATATTAAAAAATTCATTTAAATTTCACTTTTACACAAATAAAACCCCAAAATGGGTGTGACATCTTCCATTTAGGGGATGTTTTGTCTTCTTAATAAAGTCGTTGGGGTAGTTACATCATGTATAGGCCTACAAAGGCCACATGTCTTCAATCCATGTCCTCTCTCCCATGATCAAGGCCTTCCTTCACCCAAAAGTCCACTTATCCATGTCTCACCACCAAACCCTAGCCCCTAAGAAAACATCAAGCTTGTAAGGGTGACATTTTTCCTCTCCTAGGAAAATCGTTTGGTACATGTGGGGTGGGATAGGTCTTCCTCATCATTGTCTAGGTCTCCAAAGCTTCATCTCTCTAATCATGCATGTGGACCCATGGCATCCAACTTGTGGGCTTGCATCCCCAAGGAAGCCCAAGCTAGGCTTGTTCTTCCAAAACTGTCCACCAACTAGGTCCTTCAAAGACAAATAAGCACACCCTCCAAGGATCGCAATTCATAACATCATGATAAGTGAATCCAATCAATAAATGAGCCACCTAAGCATGTTCATCAAATATCACTATATCAGACAATTAATTTCTCAAAGAGATTATGCGGCTTATCAAGATTGGATATGGAGGGTTGACGAGGTGTTCTATTAGGTATATCTTTCCCTAGGTCAAGGAAAGTTTCCAAGAGATCCCTCTCTAAGACATGTAAAGTGGGTGAGGTGGTTGGGATAAATACTCAATGGGCATAGAGATCATGACATACAAGAGGTTGTAATGTCTCATTCATGGGTGCCTTTGTAGAGGGTGTGTGGTACCTTTGTCCACAATGCACTTTTTCCAAGCCTATTACTTGTCATTCTTTCATTCTTTCATAATTTTAAGGAAAGGTTGAAAGACAATGCCATGGCATGGTGTCCAAATAATGGCAATGTCACCCACAAACACCTAGTGGAAATGAGAAGGTTGGTTCATGATGAGACCCCCTTTCTCTCATCCATGCAACTAAGAGACATTCCCCTGGTTTGGTGACCAAATGATGATAATTTCATACCACTAGATATTCATGGATGTGATAGGTCGGCTCATGATGAGACCTCCTATCCTTCAACTAACATTTTAAGCATTTTAAATCATATTTCATTGTGGGTCCCCCTTTACTCAAAGATAAGTGTTTCATTGCTTTCTTGGGTGATATTTGGGCGAAGATTCTAGAAGGTTCATAGGATTTTATATTTTACCCATCATCAATCCCTCTGGGCCTTCAGCCCCTTCTTCCCATAGAATGAGGGACAACCCCTTCTTGGGTCAATACAACCTAAAATCCCAAGAGATAAGGAAAT
>WSFP011506294.1:0-13435 GCA_009831015.1 Picea engelmannii | reverse complement strand
CTTGTGGCTGCAAAACATGTGATGAGGTACCTTAAGGGTACATTAGATTGTGGTCTCAGTTATGATGGAGATCATGATTTCACATTGAGTGGATACATTGATTCAGATTGGGCAGGAAGTGTTTCTGACATGAAAAGCACTTCTAGATGTTGTTTCAGTTTGGGATCAGCCATGATCTCATGGCAGAGTAGGAAGCAATCCATCATTTCTCTCATCACAATGGAAGATGAATACATTGCTGCATGTTCTTCTAGATGCGAAGCTATACGGCTTCGAAAGTTGTTGACCGATCTGTTTGACCTAGAGATGGAGACAACCACGATCCTATGTGACAACTAGAGCTACATAAACGTGCCATAGAATCCTGTATTCCAAGATAGGTTGAAGCACATAGAGATACGATATCATTACATCTATGACATGGTGCAGAGAGGAGCCATAAATCTCTAGTACATTATCATGGATGAACAAGTTGTTGATGTGTTGACCAAGCCTCTATCTTGTGTAAAGTTTGAGCACTTTAGAGATAAGCTTGGTATAGTCCAAAAGGACCTTCCTTGAAAGGGGGATTAGTTGTTGTGATGAGACATCTCTTGCTTCCAGCTTCATTATTGTGACTTAAAGAAAGAATATGTGATGTGACTAGTACTGAGCTTCCGGCTTGAAAACTGTGATCCAAAGCCAGTCTAGTATCTTGCTTCCAACCGGATGGTTGTGACATAAAGAAAGAAGATGTGATTTGACTAGTATTGAGCTTCCGACTTGATAGCTATGACATAAAGCTAGTCTAGTATACTGCTTCCAACTTGATTGTTGTGACGTAAAGCAGGATGAGCATATTTCTTTCAGCTTGACAGCTGTGACATAAAGCAAGACAATGAGATGAGACTAGCATTGTGCTTCCATATGGATAGCTATGATGTAAATCCAGTCTAGTATCCTGCTTCCAGCTTGATTGTTGTGACGTAAAGCTGGATGAGCATATTGCTTCCATCTTGACAGTTGTGACATAAAGCAAGACGATGAGATGAGACTAGCACTGTGCTTTCGGTTGTATAGTTGTGACGTAAAGCCAGTCTAGTATCCTTCTTCTAGATTGATTGTTGTGACGTAAGGAAGGACGGGTATCTTTCTTCTAGCCTTATTGCTGTGATGTAAAGAAAGACTATGAGATGAGACTAGAACTGTGCTTCTGGCTTGATAACTGTGATGTAAAGCCAGTCTAGTATTATGATGATGAGCCAGCCTCGTGTTGTGATGATGATGTATTAGTTTTATACTAATACATATTGATGCAGATGATGATTTCATTCCTTTGAGAATGACGATGTTGTCGATGAAGAAAAATTTCTATGATTTATAGATATGCCAGTTAATGTTCCAAGATGATATTGATGATGATGTCCTCCTAATGTTGTTGATGATAAAGGCCTCTCTCTCATCTGATGTTGTTGAAGAATACCCTTCTTGTTAAGGGGGAGTTTTGAAATAATGTAACTGCAAAGTGTATTCTTATTATTATTTGATATATTAGTCATTGGATCAATCCCCATTGTGGATTGATCATGTCATCTATTGTAAAGGGACCAAATCCCCTTTTGCGGATTGGTCATAATATAATTGTAATAGGTAGAAAGAGAAGTCGGCCTCAGAATATATCAAAGAGGCCCTGGAATATAATAAAGGTGGTTATAACCACCCAGTAGAAGAAGTCAGCCCTGTCAGTGAAGGGACACTACCACACATGCCAGTGTTGTATAAATAAGGAGGCAACACCTCACTTAGACACACACTTCACTTTCTCATTGAGAGACAAGTTTTGAAACTACAGTTGGAGAAGAGAGAGAGAGAGAGGTGCATATTTAGGACAAGACTTTTTATATTTTCTTAAGTTATCTCTTGGCATTGTATTGGCTATCTATAATAAGGAAGTTTTGTTGGGTTTTCTTCCCCTATAGGGTTTCCTAGGATAAATTCTTTGCCTCTTGTGATTGTGTATTTCTTAGTGAACTTGTCTTATGTTGTTGTTATCTATTGAAATGAAAAGAACTATAATAATGGCTTAAACATTAACATACCCCATGGACAAATAAAATTTGTTTTATGTTGGTCCTCCAGTTTGATTTGAAACTGATTGTATCCCAAAAAATCATCCATGAATGAAAAGGATTTGCAGCCCACACATTCATTGACAATCTAATCAATAAACAATGTTTGGAAATTGTCTTTCGAGTAGGCCTTGCTCAAATCGCATAAACACATAAAAATGTGAATCATGCCTTGTTTATTATTACCATAACTAGGTTTGACACCCATTCTGTCAACTATACGGGGTAGATAAAATTGGCTTTAAGAATTTTCTCTACTTCTGCCTTGATTGTTTTCTCTTTTTGAGGATTGAATGAAAGAAGATTCTATCGAACCAACTTGGCATCAAGGTAAGTCATGATTTCTTGTTAGAAAATTATTGTGTTGATTCCTGACATATCCTCGTAAGAACAAGAAAAATCATTTTGAAACTCCTTGAATAGCCCAGTGTAAATTCGAATCTCTTCGGGGGAGCAATCCTCTCCGACAAAAAAATTATCCAGGATGCCATGGGTTCTGGAGATATCGATCGGAATCATTGTAGCAATTATTTCCATGTTACCCTCAATGTAAACTCTGTGTGTAGACAAAGGATTGATAGGACAAGGGATATCTCCATTCACGGTAAAAAAAAACTCTACCGCCTCTACTCTCCTAAGCTCAAGAAGGAAATAAGATCTATGATGTAGATAATCCCAAGGTCTGTCGAGACCATTCATTGCCTCTAGAATCACCTCGTTGTAGGGTAAGACCAATTCTAAAGGATATTTAGTGGTGAGATAATATTGAGCCCAAATAGGCTCAAGAACTGGATCTAACTCCTGTGAGGGAGCTGGATCTGGGTTGGTTGTTTCTTGTAGTAAACTTTTGTATGAAAAAACAATCATGGATAATGGAATGGCCATGCTAAGGTGCCCCCTCCCTTCCATCGAAGTAGATGGGAAAGGTAAATTCCAAGGGTCGTGAAATTAGCTCATTCTAGAAGACAAAAATTGCAAAATTGCATCCCTCGGCTGGTCGAGAAAAACTGATATAAAATTTACATCGTTGGAAGGAGGAACTTAATCAAAGGTTACCATCAAGGATGGAAACAAACTGGAACCTAAGTTGACAATGTCAGGCTGTGGGTTATCAATCATCAGGACCATGGAATCCCCTGTTGAAGGGTCGGGATGAGAAAAGGAAAATTGGTCGATGGTCACTATTCGACCCTTGTGCGAAAATCAAAAGACCCAAAAAACCATGGAAAACACTACATGCATCGAATACGTCCATCTTTTTCCTAACAAAATATTGTATTTGAGAGGCACATCGACCACTTCAACTTTGGCACACACAATTTTACCCCCTAACTACACGGGAAAGGAAGGAATTATTTTGTGTGGTCTAAACGACCAACTATCAAAAGTTGTAAGTAACATAGGTGACGGATACAACTCAGTTTGGACAATGTCCTTCCAACATGCCAATGATATCACACAAGTCGAGGCACCCTCATCAACCACTATACAAAAAATGTTTCGTGTAAAATATTTTGTTGTATAGGCCACTACTATCTGAAAGGCAACTTGGTTAGGAAGACGAGGTTTTAGGTCAATTGGATCGAAAATGATCACTCTTGGGTTACTAGTATCTGTCGCTCCCAAGGTCGACAACAAATATTTTCTCTATGAGGGGTAACTCTGGAGGACTTCTAGAACGGACATCATGCAAGGGATCTGTGTCAGATCCTCCATGATGGAGTAGTTATGAGAATCCCTCGTGTTTGGATTATGGGAAGCATTCTTAAACAGACCTTTAGGGATGCGAGCCATTGTTTTTCCCACTGCCTTCTCAATTTGGAGAGGATTTGATGGGTTAGTGGCCTCCTTTCCCTTCTTGACAGATTTAGGCATCCTATAGTCATGAGTCCTAGTCGATAAATGAGCATCGACGTTCATCATGTAAATGTTCATGGCTATATTTTTATTGGTAGGCATGGGGGGTCCCTAACTAACCCCTATCGCGCTTGTGGATACGGAAGCCTTAGCCATATTTTTCCCTTGTGGAAAAGGGTTTGTCAAAACAAAAGGTTTTTGCTGCGCTAATATCTTGTGGGATTCTCCAAGCTTAGGGAATAGGTGATTCGGGTGGTATTTCATAAAGCGATTACACAAATACTTCAAATTCTTCTTGTCCATTATTCCCTTGCCAACATTATTGGTAGAATTTTTATCCCCTTTACCCTTCTTATTTGTCTATTTCTTCTTTCCCTTGGTCTATTGGTTAGCCTTGGGATTCATCGACTATAAACTATGTACATTCAACGTTTGGGTAGCGGGGATAGTCGAACTAGGGTTCTGGCTGGCCACAGTCTATTGTATCCACAATTGTTGCAATTGATTTGAAAACAGATCCATGGAATTGATTTATGTTGAGTCCACAATTCCATTAGCGTGGGGCCTAGACTTTTGTTTGGCCTTATCGAGAGTAGACCATGGTGCATCTAGAAAGATCTCATAGAGCATGCCAGACTGAGAGTAGACCAATTCTAGTTGATGGGCTCTCATAATAGCATCCTCTTCTGAAAACACCTTGGAAGTTGCTACTTCCTTGGATATAAAGAGAACCAAAGACTTCAAGAACCACTCAAGCAAGAAATCAAGAGGGAACTTGACCTTAATCAATCTATTTCTTCGTTTCCATTCTCAGATATGACTAGAGATGTGGTCGGCCTTGGTTTTCTCAAAGTTGGCCAGTAATTCGATGTCGTCATCGCATCTCATAGGTAACTAGAAATGGTTCAAGAAGACCATCTCCAAGTCATTAAAGTAATATTACCTCGAGCCATCGAGTTCAATATACCACTTCGCAACACCCCCTATAAGAGTGTGTTGAAAAAGGTGCAACTAGACGAAGTCATCTTTCAATGAGTTTTAGAAGAACCACAAGTGAAAGATAGTCACAGAATCACCTGGATCCTCACCAGGCTTGCTCTCAAATTTTGGAATATCCAAAGGAAACTTATTCAGCATGGAGGGATAATGTGAATCATGACAGATCGGGTCATTCAATAATCTCGACAAGTCTGAATAATGTAGAGTTTCCAGAAAGGGTATTTTCAGTTGTGAATTTTTTACAAGAAAAGAGGGCCTTGGATTTTGACTAGCACTAGGTTGCCAGGAAAAGTTGGATTGTTGGCTAGGATTTTGGTAGAAATCATGGCCTTGACCAGCACAAGGAAATTGTTTCTAGTGAGGCATCATCGGTTGACTCAAGAAATTGGACGACATAGCCTATGCAGGGATTGCTCCCTCTTTGTGTTCCAAGGACCTTGGAAGGGGATTCCCCCCGTCGATCTAAAGGGAATGGGTAAAGAGTCTTGCGTGGGGTTCCATTGAGTAAGGAAGGGGTTACCCCAAACCAACATTCCTTACGAGGGAAACGATCCCTGCCAAGGATTCCAAGGACCCTATGTGGAGTATATTGTAGTTGTCACTCCCTGTGAAGGAATGGTACCTTGCATCGGGTTGTGCTGATCAAAGCTAGGGTTTCCCCCAATCAAGAAAGTGGTCAAAGAAAAAGTGTTGTTCCCAAACGCACTGAACAAAGAGAATGGAATAGATCCCACTAGCATTGTATAAGAGGAAGGTCCTAGGATACCTCCACCAAACAATCTATAATTAGCGTTAGGCCCGATTGGCTACTAAAAAGTTCCACTGAGCGAAGGGGACAGAGGAGGTATATGACCCCCGCCATAAGGGATAGCATTAAAAGGGGCAGTAGCTCCTGTAGTTGACCCTTGCAAAGGAGAATTTGAGATCCCTTACCCGAGAACCATGGTCTGTAAGGTAGAATAAGTAAGAATTGAATTTGTATAAATTCCAGGCATCCCATATGAGAAGGGAGCATCCATCATGTTTTGAGTAAATAAAATAGTGGTCGAAGCCATTAAATGTATCAGACCACTACCCGAAGTCGAGGGAGTCGGGAAAACTGAGGTACTGATTGGTGAAGGTGGGTGAGGAGGTAGGATTCCTCCTCTAGTAGTATCCATAAAGGGATTATAGGGCCTCCTGGATGAAGTAGCATCATTCACTTCCATTATCACTCATAGAAGTAACTGACGCTCAGAAGATGTCACCTCGGGAGGAACAATTTGAATCAATATCAACACCGACAAGTCAATAATTGAAGGATTGGTTGGCCTGAAACCTTCATTCTCAAGGTAAAAAATGATGGATTCCTTTGGAGCCAAAAAGTATTCTCTCGGAGCAGGATCAGGCATAGTTTCTTGTGTCCTGGTCACTTTGAACGATCCTTCTTGATCAAGTATTTTCCTCAACGGTGGCAGACATGGCTCCAAAGTAACCGGTGACAGACCCTGAATCCTTCGTGACCAACGGAGTTGTTGATCTTCCACTTTGTGAAATGATCAAATAACACAGTAAGGCTTGACTAGCTTAGAACACAAAGCACACACTAAAAATGTTCCTTAATATAAATCAAGTAATTGAGTAACTAGTGGGAAGGATGGTTACACCAATCAACACTAGAGAAACTAACCGGTGTAAGTGCAATGAAAAAATGGAAGCACCCTCCAGTTATACTTTGCAAAGTGCGATCTGAATTCCGCCCTAAGTACTGTAGTATACCCCCATAGTCATCTGTGTAACTCCGTAAAATATGGGCAACTTGGTTGCCGGCTTGCAGTCAATCACCAAGCGGATATAGTTAACAATCAAGAATATTGTAATGAGCAAGATAACAAGTCTGAAGCCCTTCAAGGGTGACGAAAAAAATTGGTCTGGAAGAAAACTGAGGATCTTGAATGGATTCGAGGTCCATGAAGCTCTTTAGGAAAATGTGATCGGTAGTGTTCCTAAGAAAGACCCTCAATACAAAATCCCCATTATGTTTAGTCCATTTTTGGAGGTGTTATCTCCTTTTCCTTTCCTCATGTGACCTCATGTTTATCCCCTATGTTCGAGGGGGGTCTTGGATAACTCTTACGACATTGGAATTAAGAAACTCCCTATATCAGACTCCAATGTTTGTTTTAAAGTGGCCTTGAAGAGTTTCCTCTTCACACCTAATTCAAGGCCCTAAAACCCTAAACTATTCTGTGAACCCTACAAACAAAAATTCTAATATATTTTAAGTTAAGCATTAATTTTAAGGCTTGATTTACACAAAGGGTGTGGTAGTGAAATTGATGGTGTTGTGAAGAGACGAATAGGAAGATAACTTTAAAGAATTTGAAAGAAAAAGATACTTTGAAATTAAATCAAAGATTGTAAAAACTCTTGGTAAAATTCAACTTTTCTAATCAATATTTCAAGATCTTGTAAATGAAGAAATCCTAAAACTTGCTTTCGTTTGACTAAGAAAAACTACTTGTATTTCAGAAAATCAAAAAGAAATTTGAAACAAAGAATTTTTTCATTTTGAAAATAACAACCTTGACTACTTTACCACACTAAATGGAAGAAAATAATTATTTTATTTTATTTTTCGAACTACTTTAACAAGAAAAACTGAAGTAAAAAAAAAAAAACTCATTTTTCAAAGAAAGAAACAGAAATAAAGAGAAAACTGAAAACAAGATTGATAAATATCCTAAGACAACTGCGGATCACAGGGATTCAACCAAGAAACAAAAAAGAGGATCTAAAACTTGACAGACCGCTCTAAACCTTTTAGGGAAAACAAAAGAAAACTAAGGAACAAGTTAACCAAAACTTTAACCCAAGTTATGGCCTAAGATAGAGACTCTGACTAGTTCAAGAAAGTCTTGAGAGGTCTGAACTTCTATCAGGAAAGAGACAAACTCTCTCTTTGTTAAAAAAAACTTTCAAGACACAGAGACACGGGTTATTTCATCAATATCCTGCATATGTGCATGTGTTTTATATTGTGCAGAGCGCATATGTACATGGGCTGACACAAAACAAGGAGTGTACACCTTCGCGAATTTTCAAAAATAAAAAGACAAGGCGGACTAACAGGGCAAGGAATGCTAGTATGCACCTTGTAGGTGACTAGAAACCGTTGAAAGACTTAGTAAACTTGAATTAAACTCAAATGGAAAAGACGAAGCCAATCAACAACCCAAAAAGCCTCCCTAAAATCCGTAGAGAGACTCCCCAGTGGAGTTGCCAATTTTTCTAGCGGGAAAATTCCCCTATAACTATATTAGGGTTGTTCGCGTTCAAACGGTCACCATGTGAGAAAATAGAGAGCGCTTGCATACCCTGTTGGGTTTAGTAGGGCAGAACAGCTATGGAGCATAGGGTTAGAGAAACAAAACAAACACTATTCTAATATCAACTGAAAACAAATAAAACTATGAAAAGAAACAACAAATATCAAACATAAAACACAGGTGTCACCAATGGTTTCAGGCAGGTGTATTGATGAAATAGGAGCACGCTGAAGGAAGAGACCAGAGGTTCCTTCTCCCTCCAACGGAAGGCTCTTTGGGGCCCTCACACAGTTTTCTTTCCTTACAAATGAGAAGAACTAAGCATAGCAGTGAAAGAACTCTCGGTGATGCAGCTGATGGGTTGTTTGTTAAAGGCTGAGCCCTTAAACCATCTAAACAACATAACAGTGCTTAGAATTCCTTGCCAAAATACTGTATCCTCACGGCTTTTTATAGCATCTCCTCGGGCGGTCACGTAACCTTCTCAAAGTGTGAACAGGGACCCTTTTAGGGTTTACTTAGGTCATTAACCCACCGATTTTGCGGATCCGGCTCTGATTTGAGAGTCAAATCAACTTGGGAGCCGATCCGTAAGTAGTTGGGAGGCCGACCTATTCAATTAATGCGTCGTTTTAGCAGATGCGCGGGTTTTTGTGTTGACAGTCGCGCATTGAGCACGCATGCGTGAATGACACGTTTTGTCCTGCGCATGTGCGCGCGAACCAAACTGCTGTAAAGCGCCTTCAATTTTTGGTTACTTTGTATAGTTTTTGGCCCTTCTGGAGTGCTGTGAAATTAATTCAGTGCCATGAATGACTTCACTGTTGTTTTGATGATGCGGAGTTCTTGTCGCCATGTGCAGACGAAATTTCAGTGATAACAGATGCCCCCTGATGGATGAGGTTAGGAGCATACGTATAGCCGAAATCCATCAATGTTTCTTCTACTGAGAATGTTGTTGTAAGTGAAAGCAATAGTGGGACCGTTCGGAGCGATCCATTGGAGAAAAAAGGAACCGGTATCTCGACCTTCTGAGAGATGTGCAGAAAAAATATACAACTGTGTACAAATGAGGCGGGCATGCCCCATGCTCGTGTGATGTAACTCTGAAAAAATATGACGAAAGTGTTGGTGTAGACAACTGCAGTGCCCTCGGGGGCGATAATGATAAAGGCAGAAGACAATTCTGCAAAGGAACATACTCTGAATAATAGGCAATGATCGTTGTAATGAGCAGCGACGATGATGTGGGCATTGATGGCCCTACCAAGTTCAGAGGTCTTCGGCAAATGACAAAAATAACTGCAATAGTCGCAATGTAAGACCCACCATAACATGAGAGAGTGTTGGCGTCGAATGTTATGGGGGCCAACGACAGTAGGGAGCAATGGTGTTTCAC
This sequence comes from Picea engelmannii, assembly GCA_009831015.1. Classification (NCBI taxonomy): domain Eukaryota; kingdom Viridiplantae; phylum Streptophyta; class Pinopsida; order Pinales; family Pinaceae; genus Picea; species Picea engelmannii. The sequence continues at coordinate 3,764 of WSFP011506294.1, read as the reverse complement.
CCTGTTCCGTTCGAGATCTCTCATTAAAATAGAGAATGAGAATCAAGATACTGTCGCCCTTATGGAAAAGTGTGTTGATGTCGACAAAAGGGGGACGCGACTCCCAGAAGCAAAAAGGTGCTCTGTGGAATCTACTGAGGTGAGGAAGTGGCAGAGGTACATGGACTAAGTCAAGAAGTGGGATGACTCAAGACTGCCCTTGGTTGGAGGATATATGAGAGAAACAGGGGCTGCAACCGTGTAACAAGGTCGAGTGTCAGGGGGACGACAATACCGGTGCTAAGTTGTGCCAGAGGCGGGACAAGGTGAACAAATTTAGAGGGTAGAGGTAACTGACCTGTGGGGTACTCTGAAGATATGGACAATGCCGGCAAGGGTAAATGATAAGTACTGCTCCAATCCAAGGGTGACATGGGTTGCATGTGGCCAAAAAGAAAGTAAGTCGCCAATGGTGACGACAAAGAATGTAATGACTAAAGGTAAAGGTGTTTGTACAATAAATAATAAATAATAAATAATTTTGGGGAGAAATGTACAAATACAGAAACGGGTGTCCTAGTGTGAACTGCGTGCCCCAGGAAGGGTAGAATTGTCATGAGAACCTGATGAAGGGTGGGGGCCCCATTGGCGAGTTTCTGTATGAGGTAGTTGAAATGAAGATAGGTTCGCAGATGGGCAAACTGATGGTGGATGAAATGGTGGGTTCATGATCCTGCGGAGGTGTAGGTAAAAAAGAACATAACCATAAAGCGATGATTTGGGAGTCCATATGGGAAGCTAGAAAAATGAGGAGAAGAAGTATGTGGTTGATTCGCAACATGATGTAAGACTATCGGGACTCCCATCCCTAAAGGGTAATGAAGAACAACATGAGTGTCAAAAGTGCAAAAAGGTGCTTATGAATGGGACAACTCATGTGGGTGAGAATGCTACCGGATTACAGTACCGAAGATGCAAATGGAGGTGTGGGTACTGCAGAGCCGGGAATAAGGATCCTAAAGGCCAATATCAGAGGGTGTGACTGGGAATGTAAATGCAATACAGCAGGAGAGACTACATGCTAGTGTTGAGTATATACCTGAAGGAATGATGTGGAGAGAGTATGATCAAGTACCTGCACAGAGAACAACCAAATACCCAAAGTGAACAATATCTGAAGAGAATAACAAATATGAATCATGTATTAGATAAATGTGACAATGCACGTGCATACCTGGCCATGATATGAAAAAAGGGTTCCTCGGGGGCTCATGGTGAAAAGCGACCCAGGGACTGCTGAAATGTAGGTGACGGGACGCTGATCCCATGGTTGAAGACGGTTTGAAAAACGGACACTTTGGGCTCCCGGAATGGTGAGTGGAAGTTTGGCAAAAGGCCTATATATAGCTGTAGGGCCCACATTGCCACCTCATTTGTACCTGCTGCTACAGTGAGTTTTCGAGCAGATTCAGAGGAGATTGAGTGATCTAGGGAGCACGAGGTACCCAATTCATGGCGTGTGAGTTTCAGGTTAGTGGTCTGAACATCCTGCATAGCTATAGGTTTCCAATTTTTGGGCAGGGTAGGTACAGGGGGTCGTATGGGAGTTTTAGGGGGTTTTTGGGTAGAGGATGGGCCCACATGCGCAGGCGACTCAGTGGAAGGTGCGCATGTGTGCGCGCCTGTACACGGAGTAAGCGCGTGTTAAGGCGCGTGTGTAGGAATTTAAGGCGCGCCCTAGGGGCGCGCCTGTGGGGTAGACAGGCGTGCATGAGTGCACACCTGTGGGGTGAACAGGCGCGCTCACGAGCGTGCCTGTGGGTATGACAGGCGTGCCCTAGCGCGCACCTGTTCTGTGAACAGGCGCGCTCACGAGCATGCCTGTGGGAAAAATAGGTGCGCACACATGCACGTCTGTATAGTGAACAGGTGCGCATGTGTGCGCGCCTGTATGTGGTAAAACCATGCCTTTGAGGCAAGGTTTCAGGGTGAAGCGTTAGCTTATTTTGATGTATTGGATGATTGCCTAAGCTAATATAGGACTCTGGGTTATGTGCAGGTGGCGAGCAGTGAGCATGGATGTGCGGTGGCGTGAGCAAGACTGGTCACAGCTACGAGAGGCTGTGGCCAATGCACCACCGACAGTTCGAGTAGCAGTTCGAGTGGCTTTAGCAACCAGTGGGTTGCTAAAGTTCTTTGAGTGCCCGTTGATACGGGAACAGGAGTATTTACTCCAATTTTTGATCGAGATGTGGAGCCCTGCTCAACACTTCTTCCTCGTGCGAGGAGAGCAGATTGCCTTCACTGCGGTGGAGGATGTTTACTTCTTGACGGGGCTCCCCTTCCGGGGAACACCGTTGCCGGCAAATCCTATACTGCCGAGAGATACTCTTCTGCAGACCGTCGCCAAGCGATATTGCTCAGGCGAGAACTACAAGACCGGGACGGCAGTGAGCATCAATGGGATAGATGCTCTGCTTCATCGTTGCATAGTAGCGATGATAGTTCGGGTATATGGGTCCCAAGCGACCCATCGTATTAGTGGTGGCGAGCTGATGTTGATGGAGAGGGTGGTGGTGGGCCGTGAGCGGTTCGCCTGCGGTCTGACCTTGCATGCGCGGATGATCGCGCAGCTGGACCGTTGTCGGTCCACAGGCGCCGGGGAGTTTGCATTTGGCTCCACCCTGGTGGCCTATTTCTTGGAGAGGGTGTCGATGCTGTGCCCGAGGGTGCTACTAGAGGCACCAGGAGTACGAGAGCCATGCCTAAGGCGGTGGTCTCAGATTTTGGTTCGCCACGGTGGTGGCGAAGGCGGGCACTATTTTATTGCGCAGGCGATGCAGATATGGCGGCAGATGCCGCAGGTTATGCTGCAGTACCCCTATGCTGGGGTTGACTACCGGGGAGACCCAGACATGGTACTACCTCCTGGGGAGGTTTTTGATCATAGAGGTATGTTATGTATTTTTATGTTTTGATTTATGTTGTGATTTTGATATACCCGTGCATATGTTGATGTATAGACACTGATACCATTTGTTGTTGCTTGTTTTTGTGCATGTGCAGATTTGGCACCTCGTGGGTGCGAGGTGGAGTTGTACAGACCGTCAATGCAGCCAGAGGGGAGACCTCCATGTGGAGAGAGGTGGCCATGGGATGAGGCGGCGGGGGCACCAGCAGATCCTGGGAGACCGGTGAGGAGGCACCGATTTGATGACCCTCGTGTGGGGTCATCTCATGCTCCTCCGCCGATAGCCGGAGGGGAGGTGGATGATATACTCCGTTGGTTTGAGACGGTGTTTCGGGACGTGCCTAAGGGCATGTGGATCCGTATCCAGGACGAGGAGTTCCTGGAGCAGTGCATCGGGTTACCGCCACCATGGCGGTCGATCATGCGGCGAGCAGCTGTGCTCGCCGCCATGACTAGTGGACGCCTGTCGCCGGGGAAAGAGGGTATTGCAGGTGCTCCACCACCACCCCCTCCGGAGGGAGTGTTGTTGAGTATTTTACCCTACGGACTAGTAAGCTAGGGTTCTAAGCCTACATGCAGATCATGACCCTTCAGATTTAATCTTTATCCTTCTACCCAAAATCTCAACCCCTTTTCTCAGGCAAACACAGTAAGAATGAACTAACCTTATTTTCCGAAGGTTGAAGTAGATCCTCCGTTGAGTTGTTGTCTCCTTGCTATCGCTGCTCCTTCCACAAAGCTTCCCTGCGAACAAGACAAAAACGTATATGCATGCTACTGATCTACTAGGGGGTTAGAAATAAAACATAAATCA
>WSFP011506293.1:0-13435 GCA_009831015.1 Picea engelmannii | reverse complement strand
ATTTATCTTTTGGGTTCAAAAAATAAAAATAACAAGAGAGAATTAAATAATGAAATTAAAGAAATTTAAGGAGTAATTTAAGGAGTAATTTAAGGAGTGATTAAGGAGTAAATTAAGGAGAAATTTAAGGAGTGATTAAGGAGTAATTAAAGGAGAAATTTAAGGAGTGATTAAGGAGTAATTTAAGGAGCGATTTTTGGGGAGTGAGAAAAATGAGTCTTTTAATAAGTAAAAAGAAATTAATTTTGGAGAACCAGAGGCATGTGTGACACTTGGAAGGCAGAGAACATTTAGAGGGTTGTCATTAAAAATTAATTAATTAATGATTTATGAATTAGGTCAGTCTCAAAATTCTATAAAAGGAGGGGAAAGGAAGGAAGAAGGGGAGGAACGGTTAGCGTAACGTTACGCTACCGAATTGTGGCTTGACGGGTTGCTTGTGAGGAGTTGGGTATATCTCAACTGTGATTGGAGTGGTAGCTCAGCCGTTGAGGCGAGCTGAGACACTAGACTATCTCTGGTTCTTGTGTGGCCCCTTTTGCGGCTCGGGGGGCTAAGGGGGAAGCAGAGTACCCCTAGCATTTGGCTGGGAGGTACCGGTGAGCTTTCTACGGTCGGCAAGCGGGACGCGGCACGGAGCGCGGGACGTCGTCCGAGGAAAGCGAAAGGCAGCGGTATGATTTTAACTGGTGAAGTATAATGCATTTTTACTTTCGGCAATTTAATGTTATTGATGTTGAATTTGTGGAATTGTTATGGAATTTGTATATTCGGCAAATTTCATTTCTGCAAGGTTGTTGTGAGTTGTTCTGGAAATGTTGAATTGTTTACCGCCGTTTTTGGCCATGAGAAGAATGTAGTTTGTTGGGCGTTTTTGGGTACGCATTGTAGAAAGAGGGTCGTTACAAGAGGCAGGATGCACACTCATCGACTGGGACAATTCTTGGTATTATGTGGTATCTGAGTTCAAGGAAATCAAACTCTTAAATTGTCTTCTTAGAACACTCTTGGAAAATTTATGATATCAATCTCGGGGATTTACCCATTGTGGCAAGAATCAACTCATCACTTATTAGAAATTAGGTTGTAATCATCTCATTCAATTATGGTTTCTAATTTTATCTTTCATTCACTTATGATGGAGAATTATTCAATCTGTATGGTTATCTAAGATTATTTGTACTTTATCAAGAGTGTCTTGACTACTTCCATATACATAGTAATTTCCTCTTGTCATTTAGGAGGTTGAAGATAATCGTACGGATATTTGAAGTTATTATCATACATGTCAAGAGGCAATAGATACATTGGTGAGTGGTGTTGGTGATTTTTGAATCGGATATTTATTGAATATCTTATCTTTTGAGCATGACAAAGGATTGGTGGTGCACAGGTATCAGTAGAAGATGGGTTCATTGGTAAGATGGAATTAAAGTTGTTTTTTATTTATTATAATGATCAACAATTTCAAGAACAAGAGCATGTATTCAAGGATTCAAATATCGTAACAGACAACAACATTGAAACTCGTGTTGGAGGAATTATGGTGGGAAAGCAGTCAAAGTTTACTTCTCAAGAAGAAGACTATAATATTTGTCTAAATTAATTAAATGAGAACACTTGAATGACCGCACTAGTGTTATGCTTATGTTCGGCCAGTATAGTTTAAGTGTAGAATAGCTTAATATAATTTACTTTAGTTATTTTTTTAGGAATAGTTTTAATCATGGTCCTTGTTGTTTCCTTTTAGACAAATTTCATTTTTTTAATAAGTTAGTCATTTAAGGAAGAATTTTCTCAAACTGCTAACTAGTTGATTCTCTCTTGTTGTGCAGATTGGAAAATGGATTGTGCACCCGTCAGCTTGGGATTTTATTTTCTCCTTATAGACTTGAAATATGAGGGACACTTAGGGAAGTGTTAATCTAAACTTGTCTGCTCATATTACTTTATAAAATTTTGGGAACTCGCTAATCATACTTTCACCAACTCAACAATTGATTAGAAATCTAGTCTCATTCATGAATTTCAATTATGATTTATGATCTAATCTTAAACATGATATTTGAAAAAATTGGTGTTTGGAGTCCCTTTCATTATGATTAATTTGGATGGCCTCCATAGCTATAATATCTCCTCCTTTCCTCATCAGATTGAATCGTTTGAATCTTTGGAATTAATAATCATCTTTCATGGCAAAGAGAAATTGATACTTTGGTGAAAGATATAAGGTGTAATTTATGAGATTGAAAAGTTTCATGTTTTCAAATTAGCGAGGGATCGTATTCATGACAGTGAGTAGAGAGGGTTGAGTGTTTGTAGAATGTTTCACGAAAATGAATTTAAAATATGTTTTGAATGTGTATTTCCATTAACTCGTGTTGTTAGGTTCTCAAAAGAATTTAATTGTTTCACTAAATGAAAGGGAAAATTTATATGTATCAATTGGATCAAAGATTTTTGTTGCAAATTATTCACTTGATCGTTAATTATCATGACCTTGTTTATTTTTCCTTCTAGGCTGTGAACTTTACCCTGGGAATCTTGTGGGTTTATTCTCTTATTCCATTTGGTATGAATGATGATCATTGGAATGATCAGTATTAATAATCAAAGAGGTCGTGAATATCTTGGTGAAAATATCAACACATTTGTTGGAACAAGGAGTTTGATTTGATATTAGTTTGTTTGACCATTGTTCCTCATAATCTTGTTGATTTTGATTTCCAAATTATGTACTTGGTCCGAAAAATCATTCTTGTTGGGTTTATTTTGTATGGAAAGTTTATGCGGTGAATCTTTTCCCATATTTTAATTTTTGGAGCCGGAATGTAAATTATTTGTAAATATCATTCATTTGTTACTTTCCTGTATCTATCCCATGTTGTTGTGCCCTTTGCTTATTTTTCAATTTGGTTTCGGTGGATGACATTTTCAGGTTTGGGTTAATTTTAGTTTTTTTTGTTTTCTTCTGCATGATTTGGTTTCAGTTTTGGTTTTTGAACTCAGTGGTTACCTTATTGCACATATTGTTTTCATCTTTTATTTGGAATGTTGAAATTCCCTGAGTTGATTTGACTCCTTCAAATTAATCTTTGAGTTTGAGTGTGGGGTAGGCCCAACTTTGGTCACACACTGAAGACATTCTTACAAGTTATGGAATACATCGGTTGCTCTATCTGAAAAAATTGTCATGAAGTTATTAGTTGTGGATAATGACTGATAATTGTGGTGGAACACATGTGTTTACTGAGCATACCACGATAATCCATAAGTAGAAGAAAGTGTCTATCTGATGTTTTCTTTGAGATACATCCACCTCATATTTATAAGATGGCTACTACTATGATGGTTCTTGGGGAGACCAATGGGTTAATTTTAAATGCATGGAATCTACTTAGCGTATCAAAGCAACTCGCGTATCACCTCGCTTTATATACACACATTGGCACATGCAATACTTATATACAAATCTAAAAGGTGAGCATAATTTGAAATAAAAAGGAAGTTGAAAGCATTATTAATAGTGTGGGAAGTACAAGTAAACTCATCGAGGCTATGGACACTTGCTGGCAGTGGGACCAAGCGTGTATGGTGTCGAGGAAAATTTGTCAGTGCTATGGACGCTTGCTAGCAGTGAAGCAATGTCGAGAAAAGAGAGATGAGAAACACACTTATGTATATCTCTATTTGTTATAAAAAGTGAAAATTCATGGTTAAACCAAAGTCAATCAAGAGTTTGTAGCCAGTTAAAGAAAATTTTACCTCATTAATTGGCTCTTTGAAAAGGGTATGTTAGATGGTAAGTACATTAAATCTTTTGTTATATCATTTTGAAATCTGGCATCATTGTGGTACACAACCTTTGAAAATTTCCTTCAATTTATGAGTGTATCCTTAACATTCAGATTGGAAGTAAAGGCGCTTGAGTTATGTTGACAGGCATAATTAGTTCTTCCAGTCTGTCGACATTTGTTGTGGCCACAATAACCTCCCTTTTATTTTGCTTACCAAAGAAAAAGGAAAGGGCCCCCCTACCAACATTTGAGCTTTAATGCCTAATCCCCTACTAATTTGAGCCTACTTGATATCCTTGATCTACCTTGAGGGGGTTAGGGATTTAGATATTTATCATTATTTATCTTTGAGGATGTTTGTCATTATTGATAATCTCTTTGATATTGTACTTTCCGATGTTCTTCATTATACCTTTGATTGATGATGTTTCTTTGATCCTTGTGTGATGAGATTGACAGGTTGCCTTTTGAACATTTTACATTAATTTGTTTTAATGGATTTAAAGGTGTTTGTTGATCCTATCTGATTGCAAGGTTTAATGTCATGTTTTATGACTTGAAGAGAATTGTTTTGAAGGATATGTTGTTTCCCCGTGCATTATCTTGTACTATCATCCTGCTACGTCATTTAGAAGTGATTGGTTCGCTTGAATGAAAACCATATTGTTACTTTGCGTCTTGTATATGTTGTCCTTATATTCATGCTCAAGCTCTCACATGTTAATCTGGTTCTTTAGTTTAAAATCCATAACTAGAATCGGAGGAGCTTTAATCGTTTCCAAGAGTTTGAGATATTATTTTCGATTACATGCAAGAAAGAAAAACATTTATGCAGATCTTCTGTGACATGGTTTACAACAACAAATTGTTCATAACAGGCCAAGATCATATATGATTTCTTCTAAGAAATTCCTTCTTTTCATTTCCTCATTTTTTAATGATCCCGACTCTTTTTCATAGATTTTTTAGTAAAATGGCAAGGGGAAAGAATGCAAATTTTATAACATATTAGCAATTGTCTTCTTCCTTGTACAACAAAGTCAATTATTCCTTTGGTTGTAGTGACAGGGTTGCATAGTCATTTCCTATGTAAGATAATTATGTTGTTTCAAGCTCTCAAGAGAATCATGCCTAAACATAAGAGAAATCTTGTGCATGATCAAGGAAGAATGATCGTGTGCATTTGGTCACAGGGGATAGGAAACTCCAGAGAAGAGCCTCCAATTGTTTGAAAGAGTTAGAAACCCCAAATTTGCTATGCCCGCAACAACCTTTGAATCCATATATGTTGATCTTGTCTTAAGCCTCAAGTCTTTATAAACTGGAAACCCCAAATTTCTACCCATGTGGATCATGGTTATCAGAATATTTGGGTATCCGAACATCTGGACCATGCATTAACTTTGTTTCTCAAATCATTCGAATCCAATGTATTGAGCCTTAATTTGACTTTTCATCTTACATGGCATCCCCAAGGTATCTAAGTTGGCATATAATGTGCCATCTCCACCATCTGGCCTCTCTGTCAACAACCCTCATGTGATACTTCTTTTGGGTTTCTAACTTGGTGCTTGTATGGAATCCATATGGCTTCCTAAGCGTTAAATCCCACTGAGCATCAGGATCTGACCTTTCTTTTAACAAGTAACTTCATCCAAATCCTATATTTTGAATCCATGCCTTTACGAGATCTAATCAAGACTTGTCACTTGTCCATTCTAATTTCTTCCTCCAATGACCACGAGTTGGACAAGTCATTCTCACCTTGCTTAGCATCCGATGTGGCATGTTACATGCCATCTGACATGGTGTATGACTTGTCATATGGGTTTCCAGTTATCATGTGTTATCCTACATGACTCCCTCTGTGTCATACTGACTTGTCCTATCTAATGTGGCATATGGACATCTAAACTTTCTTTATCCATGCCTTTTTTAGATTTCCTGGATTTCTAGGTGCGAAACCTTGACCTAGGTGTGGAACCTTGACCCATATTTGGAACTAAGCCTCATTTTTCCCTTACCTCAACTGGATTTGATTTCATATATATGAGTTTCCATAGTCTTATTTATTTTATTTTATCCCGTATTTGTATTTTATTTTTGTTTTTTTCATTATTTTATTTCTATTTCTATTTTTCCATGGTTTAATTTCCCAAATCCCTACACAATTTTAAATGTCCCCTTCCTAATATCGTGTATGTTTTATTATTTTTATTCCATGGGGGATTTACCATATCGGGAACTTTCCACATTGGGACTTTATCATCGTACTTTCCAAATCGGGACTTTATCATCATGCACCATGGGGTGTATATTTTATTATTTTGCCATCGGAGAATTACTTTGGGGAATTACTTTTACATTATGGATGGACTTAACCTACCATGCATTTTTTTCCTGAGATCCAAATTTGTATTATCCTTACTATTTTATTATTTGAGATTTTATTTTTTTATTTTATTTTCCATAGTTGGACTTTTTCATTTCCCCGGCCATGTTTTTTATATTTTTATTTTTTTTACGTTTTATTTTTATTTTTTTATTTTTTTATTTTTATTTTTATTTTTTTATCTAATTTTATTTTTTATTACTATTTTATTTAATCCATGGTCAGACTTAGGACATGACATATCGGGATATTAGATTTTCAAGAATTTTTCATCATATACCTCATTCCCTGCAAGGCTATCAGAATCACATTATCGGGCTTTCCCCATTGGGATGTTAATCTACCATGTCCAAAGTTCTTCTGCATTCCGCACCCCATGAGCGTAGTAGACTCCCTCCATAGAACATAGAATTTTAGAGATTATTTAATTATTTTTTATTCGGGATTTACCGATCAGGTTTTACCGTTCGAAGGATTTTCCTGCAAACATTGACTTCCCGCAACACTATCAGACTCATTCGTCCTGCATACCTTGCAGGAATTTCTTATTGGGTTTTCACTTTTGGATTTTACCGCGGACATTTTCCCGACCGTAGACATTCTCTCGAATGCCTTACAGGCTCTCACCAACCCATAACACATTCAAACACTTTTTCACGATTGAGAATTTCTCATATGGTTTTTACCATTCAGGATATTTACCACAAGGATTTCCCCACAGGCGTGTCAGACTCTCCCTTCCCACAAACCCTTCGGTACCGCGGACATTCTCATGAATGCCTTGCAGTATCTCATTCAGACACTTTTTCACGGTCGGGAATTTCTCATGTGGTGTTTATCGTTCAGTATATTTTACCACAGGGATTTTCCTACAAGCATGTCAGACTCTCCCTTCCCAAAAACCCTTCGGACATGAGTTCACTGTGGAGGTTTTATAAAGGGGATTTTCTCACAAGCCTGTCAAAATCTTCCTTCCTATGAACCCCTCGAACATGGGTTTTTTTTATTATTTTATTAATTTCCCGTAATACCTTGAAACATGATTTTTTATTATTTTATTGTTTTCTGGATATTCGTGACATGATTTAGAAGTTTGGAATATTTTATTATTTTTTGGGGATTTTGAATTTGGATGTACAAGTTTATTTATTCATTTATTTCTTTTTTATTATTTTATTTTCTCTTAGGATTTTGAGTCAAAACATTAATGCAAGCTCTACGTCCCATACCTCCCCTAACTCCACATACAAATTACAATGGGAGGGAAAAAAATATAAACCACTTGGAATCACTTTCCATAATGCATGTCAGATAAATCATTAAACAAATAAGATCAACGAACGAGATTAACCTTGATATGAGATCGACGACTATTGAGTGTTAATTTTAGAGGGTTGTATCTTGAGTTTTAGGAGGCCAAATTGGGCGCAAGATGGCTCGTTGGAAATATGAAGGAGTGAAGAAGATTTTGGTAGAATTATGTTTTCCACATTTATAATAGAAATGCCTAAAAAAATCGAGAAAAGAGGAGGCATGAATTTGCTTGGATATTGACCGTGAACTCTTCCGCAACTCATAACTCGGGTTTCTGAAGGCCAAATGAGGCAAATAAGAGCTTGTTGTAAAGATCAATACTTAAGGAATAATATGAAATATTTATCTTACCTAATTGACATTAATAAATTCTAGGATTTTAATTAATACAGTTATTGATATCTCATTTTTTAATCAAATATAAGTGGATTTATATGTTTTTGTTATTGTCGCTTTAACAGTAATGCATGGGGATGCGAAAAGTTCCAATGAAGACATGGATTCCAAAAAAAAGAAGAGTATAATAAGAGGAATAGATGTAACTACATGAGATAGAGGAGGAAGTGAAGAGTATAGAAGAGGAACAGTCCCTGGGGTAGTGAGAAAAAAATGTTATAAATGCAATTTCGCCCTCAGTTGGAATGGGGGGAATGGATAACCCAAAATTGGGTCTTGTATAACTATTTATCAGGCTTGGGGATAGATTGTAAGGCTCTTGTATTGTACTTGTATCTCATTCATATGAACTATTTATGTGAAGGAATATAATGGAAAGTTGATTCATGGTCCATTCATTCAATAGTGCATTGTTGTTTGGTTGTTTTCTACAGATGTTTGCAATTTGTTACTATTGTCAATTGTCTCTGTAGGAAATAATTGTGAATGGATTATGATATCAATTGTAGGGACATATTCATTCTCATTTATAAGTGTATGGGTATGCTAGTATAGTTTCTTATTGAGAAATATGAACTATTTATGTTTCCATAAGTAAAATTGTATGCATGCAATTGATTTTTTATTACTGTTAGGATAGGACTACATTTGCATATTAGAATAGGACTACATTTAGGATTTAGTCTAATTTCAATGAACAAGTCTCTCTTCGGAGATCAATCATTTTAGTTAGCGGTGACCAGGACCACATACCAATGGAGATTGGCATACCAAACGAGAGTAGATCTTATTGGAACCTGCCATCGGGAAATTATCCCTCATGTTGGCATGGGGCATTTTTTCTTGTCTTAACAGTAACTCAACAATTGACAAAGGAATGACCATGTATTTGTTTTATATGGTTGGTTTTGTATTATGTCTCTTTTTCTTAATTCACATCCACTTGTTTCATAATGGTCTCACTCCCAATCAAGGCCCATGTGAGTATAATATAGCTCAATACAAGTAGTAAACATGTACATATCAGTGACTCTAGATTTTAATGAATGATGAGAGAAACAACAAAGTGTCAAACGTATTGATAATAAGACAAACTCAACAAAGTGCCAATGATTAGTGTTGGAGCAATGATTAGTGTTGGAGATGCAACATTATCAAAGGTAAAGTCCAAAGGTTAATGGAATGTGAGAATTAAAGTATGAACTATCAATTCAACAATTCATTTGTTTCCTACAATTATTCACCCAATTGAATAGTCAAAGGGGAGGAGACTACCACATATTACATAGCAAAGAACACCCTTGTTGATGTGTATGAATTTTGTACAGCCTCAAACTCTAGGAAACTACTATATATGGGTTGTATGAGAGGCATGTAGCCTCAAACCTTCATCAATTGTTGTGTACATGCTTGTTAAAGAATGATAACAGCCTATATAAGTGCCAACAATCTCCATAATCCACTACTTGTTGTTATACATGAATACAAACATAAATGTGGCAAGCAATTGCAACAACGATACTATTATAATCAAAGATCTTAGTGAAAATATTTAATTTGATAGTCTAATTTTCATGGTTATTGTGTTTAACGAGACAATGGGAAAACATTGGTTCTCAACATAATTACCTTCAACAATCCACATTTTGCATAACAAACCATTAAAAACACAACTAAGAATAATAAGACCATCACATAAAGATCACACAATAACAAAGTACTCATAATAGATGCACCAATCCATCATAATGAACACAAATATTTTACCCTAGAAACCCAAACGAGAAAACCAACATTTAATGGTTGCTTAGATTTAATTTGGGCAATCTTAAGTTACAATGTAGTTCATGGCTCTATGGCCATTCAAAAATTCACACGGATCCTTCTCCTTGGCATTCTCTCCTCATGGCCAAAAGACCCTTAGAGAGTCAAGTTACAAAAATAAATAGGACAATTGGGGGGTCATGGGAAGGCCAAGAGAATGACCTTTCATTTCCCATTCCTTTCTTTCTTTTCCTCTTCTATTTTCGTTTTTCTACTTTATTTAATTCTTCTTTTTTCTTCTCTTTTGTCTCATTTAATTTTTAACACTTGTATTGTATTTTATTACTTTCCTGCCCTCATTAATTTCCAAATTGCACTTAGGTATTGATTCTTACAACCATTTTCTTGTGTTTTTCAATTGTTGGATAGTTCATCTCAATACCTTGTAATCTTGTGCTCATAAATGATATTGAAAACTCTCTCCCTTCCTCATCCTCTCGAGTGTGTATGATGGTAAGGGAGTAGTTAGATTCAAATGTATAGAGGTGGGAATATTTTCCAAATTATATATTACTTCTCATAAGCTTCTTTCCCCGCCTCAATCCATTAAAATATTGCATCCTTTGTAATCATATTTTGTAGTGGTTTAATCATTTTGGTGAAGTCTATGATGAATCACCTTCTAAAATTGATCTTCCCAAAAAATGATTGCATTGACTTCTTGTTGTGGACTAGAGGGATATACGTTATGGATTTTGTTCTTTCTAGATCCACCAATATCTTATCTTTGGAAATGATGTACCCAAGTAACTTTCCTTCCACGACAACAAAAATGTTTTTCTTAGGATTCAAAGAGATTGCATATTTTTTGCACCTATAAAAGATTTGGTTCAAATGTTGAACATGATCAAAGCACCTTTTTTAGTAGAATGTTATATCATCTATATAGACAACGATGCTTTGATTTATAATGCCTTTGAAATTTGTATTCATTATGCATTGGAAAGTATCTTCATCATTCACCAATCCAAATGGAAATCTCTTGTACACAGAAGTGCCTCATTTGTTCCTAAAAGAAATTTTCAACCTATCGCCATCTGTGACAAGAACTTGATTATATCCCAAAAATCCAACCAAGAGTGAATCCATCTTAGAACTTGTGATGAGCTATAAAATCTCCTCCATATAAGGTGGAATGGTATAGTTGTCTCTTTGTTTCTCAATTTAAGTTTTTGAGATTCACACACAACCTAATATCACCATTCTTCTTCCTAATAGGATTAAGATTCACAATCCATGATGAGTGGTGCACTCGAAATATGATATTTTCATCTAGTAACTTCTTCCATTCCTTTTGTATGAAATGTTCTAATGACAAAGGAATCTTTTGTAAATTATACTAAAATGGATTAGTTTATGGTTTGAGGGGTATCACATGTTCAAATATTTTTGTAACATACACCTTCACTTCTTGATATTTCTAGGCAAATACATCTCGCTAACACTTGAATAAATTAATATAAATATTGTTTCAGCCTATGAACAATAGGATCTCAAACTAAAAATCTTAGGATTTGCTTTGGTCCTAAGATTTATAACCTTATACTGCATGGAGGAGTGGTTTGATTTAACATTCAAAAATTTCTTAAATCAATCTTGTAGGTCAAACAACTTCTCAAGGATTACCCATCTTGGGCATCTTCATTTTTTTTATCCCAGTTGCCCCATTTTTAAATCCACCCAAATAGTTTGCATTTTCTTCATCATCGATGACTATGTCCTTAAATGTGCTCGCATTGGTAAAAAAATCAAAGATTTGTTGATCCTCATTAAACACCCTTCAACTTGTCACATTATTCGATATTTACAACTTGAAAACAAGTTCAATGAAGAATTTATTAGTGGAAAACTCTTCCAATGGGGCTAAATGAGAAGCAGCAATAGCTGATGCAGGAGCATCTATATTCTCTCTAGGGAAAATGGAATTAATTTCAGAAGCTTCAAATTTAGAAATCAAATTCCAAACCTCATCTTGTTATTTTTTCAATTGATGTGAATGAAAGTGAAAAAAAATTCTCAATTGCCTCACAGTGATCTTTGTATCACCAAATACCTTCAAACATTTATATCAATATCCTTTTTGAGTCTGTGAACCAAGGCCTTGTACTCAACGATAATGTTGGTACATTTGAACTTGAGTTTATAGGAAACTAAGGTGCACCTATGATTTAGATCAACCATTTTTCAAATGAAGATGGTGGAGCTAAAAATTGGTTTCCAAAACCAAATTATAGAAACATGATAGGTTCATTCTTACCCCTAAGTTTCGTGACTATATACTTCATATTTTTTTCCCAATTTATCCTAATCTAATTATGCTTTCTATTCCAAGGTAGCCATAAGTGAGACCAGTCAGTGGTGAAGTATTCTTGCAATTTTTGTGACCAATTTTTGTTTAAAAAAAGACCATAAGCCTCAAGAGTATCAACCACATAATATCTATAATTTAATACACATGGGGATTATAAGCAAATCTAGATGATACATATTTTAACTCACCCACTATCTTTACCTTTGACCAGTCAAGTTGTGATGTGCATGGAATATTTAAGAGGCATTGCATTTAATCTCTTACACACCAAGTACAACATGACATTAGATGATGCCCCTGAATCAACCAAATATCTATGCATGTTATGACTAAAAATCTCAAATGTCAAAAAAAGGTGTAGCTTGGGATTTGGACTTCTTCTTGGTGGTGACATTTACTTCAACTTTATTTGTGGCAATTGAATCATTCAATGTCTTCAATAACAATTTCTTTTGTTGTTCAGTGCTATATAAATCATGCAAGGAAATGTTTTCCTTGATCTTCCTCATGGTGTCACCAATATTGTACTCCATTTCGGAAGTTAGCAAAGTGCTCATTGAAGGTTTTGAAGGACTAGGAGTGGTTGTCTTTATCACTATGGGAGAAGAAGGAAGATTGGTAGATGCAGTGTTTTGTTTAATTCTATGTGGATAACCTCTTTTCATATTCTATGTAGCGTGAACTTCTTCTATTGCTTCCTCTTCTTCCTCAGCCTCTATGTCATCCATGAAATTAGGTTGCACATACCATAACACCATTGTTTCTTTTCTTCTTCAATAAATTCTTCATTTGTTGCATTTTGTTGTACACCTTCATAGAAGATGTGGTCAATGACATTTATGACCTATGGACAAGTTTTCTCTAAATGATTTGTCTCGTAGATGCAAAAAAAAATGATCCATAGTTGCACCATCTATTCATATAAAAGTGTTCACCATGGATGTCTTCGGTGGTTTAGACACGGTTATTTCTTTTCTATGAAAGGGCTTGAAATTATTTTTCCCTGAAATTCCTTTTTATGTTTTCTTCTTCAAATCCATGTATCATTTGACATCTTCTAAATAAATCACTATAGGTTTTCCATGTTTGTGCTTGAATATTTGTCCTTGGATTGGGTATTTGGATTCATCAATAAAAAAGACTTATTAGGATTTGAAATAGAAGGAATCTTCTTCTCTTTCAAACATGGTTTTCCCTTTAATCCCGCAATTTCCTTGTCCACTTAGTGATCTTCTTCAAAAATAGCTACCAATGTATCCTTGCCTACTCTCTTGATAAACATGGCAATAGATAATGGGATAGTGGTGGAAAAAAACTTTATCAATATTGAACACACTGGGAACTTATTTGAGATTGTTGGGAACTTATTCAACACACTGGCCAATCACTTATTGAAGTATT
>WSFP011506290.1:0-13435 GCA_009831015.1 Picea engelmannii | reverse complement strand
TATACACTTAACCTTTATTTAATCGAAAGAATATAAATATCCATAAGGTCTGGTAATTTCAAGACCGAGTCTCTCCATAATGGCTTTAGGCATTACATTGTGAGAGGCTCCAGAATCTAACATGCAATTATGGAGTAAGTGGTCGTGCACAGTTAGAGTGATATAGAAAGGGGAGACGGTGTCTATGGCACCGTCGAAATGTGGGCCGAAAATTATTCTAAATTTATAACATCGGTCTGACTTTCATTTTCTAAAAAACTGATTAATTTGGCAATTTGTTTCCTGTAAATCAGATTTTTTTCCACTTTGACAAGATGTATAGGGATTTTGATTTTATTTATTTCATTTTCCAGATTAAAACTTTCTATGGTTTTGTCAATCTCTATGGTTTGGGTTTCTAACCCCTTCTTCTCAGTTTTCCTTTGTTGTGAGGTTTTAGTTTCAATTACAGGGACCTCCGTTTTCTGCACATTCACGGCTGATGTTTCTGTTGACTTTGTATTGGTAGGGTGTGTGTCGGCGGTTCTAGTTTTTATAGTTTGTTTCTCAACGTTTTTTGAAACTGACTCATCTGTTTCACCTCTCGGTAAAATCTTTTTCATTGGGGGATTTGCGAGGCTCTTGTTTCTACGCCTTAGATTGTATTTTTGGTGGAGTTCGTCCATTATATCGTCTGCAATTTCCTGATAGGTTGAATCTTCAATAATATCATTGTTTTTGTTATTTTGGGATCTATCTTTCATGGTTGCAAATTTTTCGTAATATTGCCTCATTAAAAAAAGGTTGTAGGCAGTCGTCGCCAAGATTATTGATGTCTTATTCTAGTTCCTCAAAATCTTCCGCATCTTCTCCTCCTATAAAGCTTTCGCTTTTAAATGGAGTTTGGATTTTTGATCCTCATTCTTAATTTGTCTTGGTGGATTTTGAGGGTTAGGATTCCTTTTGAAATCATTTCTGGGAAAGTGCTCATTCTTCGTTTGATCTAGCTCTATTCTTGAGATCTTATTTGAGATCTCTTTGATTATTCTCGACATGTCATCTATTTTGTCTTCCAAAGATCTTCCTGATCCGGAGGGTCCCCCTTGATCTCTATATCTTCTGGTTTCTTTCTTTCCAGTTTCAAATTTGGTTTTCAATTTTCCTGATGCCATCATGTTTGACTCAATCTCTAAGGCATAATCTTGCATCTTGGTGAGGTCTACTGATCTCCTCTCCCTCAATAACAGGGCAAAATCAGGGTCGAAATCCCCAGCGAAGGTTACTTTTGCTGCAGGTTGGGAGGATTTGACCTCGACCGGGATCTTATTATACAATTTATTGAACCTCTGAGTGAACTCGAGGACTAATTCAGATTGTTTCTTTCTTAGAGCCCCAAATTCAATTAGATAATAGAGATGGTCTTTCCTTTCCCCCCATTGTCTAATAAAGGCATTTTCAAGTTACTCATAAGACAGTATAGATCCTGCTGCTAGGCCTCGGAACCAGGTTCTTAGCTATCCTTCAAAAGTTTGAACCAAGAGTCTCGAATAGACATCTTCGTGTTTGAGTCCAAGGATATCGAAAAATTGGTCAAAGAAATTGATGTGTTCGACTGCAGTTAAATCACCCTCTCCTGTGAATTTTGAAAGATTCTTCATGTAGTTTTCAGGTAAGTCATGTAGGGGAACTGGAAGGATCAAAGGGGCATATCTAGCAGCCACCTTTGCAAAAATTCTAGGGGTGGTAATTGGCCACTCGCTACTCCTCCGCCAGCCCCACCTACAGCAACACCTCCTCCGGCCACAACCATTGATGATTTAGAGGTTGTTTCTTGGAAATTATGAAGAAGGGTTTCAGGAAATTGGTTATCGAGAGATAGGAAACTTGAGGAAGGGGAACTAGGGAAAAGTGGACTAGTTTCTTCGGACTCAAAGGGTGAATATAAAGGAGAATCAACAAGAGTTGTGTCGAGAAGAATAGGGTGGACGTAGGAGTTTTGAGGGATAGGAAAATGAACTTCGCGAAGTGATGAAGTGCCAATCGAAGCGGGAAGTGACGTGGATCTTTTACCTCTGTTGGTGAAAGAAACGATTGGGAAAATCTCAATTTTAAAATCAGGCGAGACCAAACCAAGCTCAAAGGTTGTAATCTTATTGGTAGGTAATCCCCCATAATACGGTGGGGTATTCAATCCTTCAAAAATATCTCTAGTGTTTGGCTCTATAATTTTAGGTTGATAAAATCTATTTGTTGATGATACAATCTTTTTGAAATATCTTCTTGATTTTAAAAAAATTTATGGATCTGGAACTGGCGAAGTCTGTTTGTCATCTGGCTTTCTTCTAGTATTCTTTCGGTTAAAAGCCAGTTTATTTATCGTGGAGTCTCCAAGTGAAAGATAAGGGTAGCAGTATAAGGTTTTCAATATTTTTTCACTATCAAAGATAGAAAGTGTCAATGTTGTTCTTCCCAAGGAAATGTTTCGTTTCTTTGTTCCCCGGCAACGGTGTCAAAAAGATGTTGTTCCCGAGTTTGTACTTTAAGGCTCTAAAGTACACTGTCAAGGCATCCGAAAAGAAAGAGAGGGCTAAGGATAAAAAGGTAGGTTATATGAAAAGGGTTATTGTTGGTTCCTTAACAATCTTTGTCTAGCTTCCCAGTTTTCCTGGATGCTAATGTCTCTTTCAATAACCACCCATGAGCACTCTAACTCAACCCGGTTGTTTGTTGTCTGTAAAATGGTGTTAAATAAATTCAAAGAAATGCTCGTTTGATCCGATAGTCCAGGTTCGATATTAGGTTGTCTCGTGACTAGGACAGTCATGGGTGAAAAGGATAGAAAGGGTAAAATCTTGTGTTTTCTTTAAGAGTTCGTTATTTCTGCTTCAAAACGTGTAAAAAGAACTCCAAAAACCTTGAATTAATAGTGAGACAAAATCAAAGTCCATTTATGGTATCTGAGTTAAATTTTGAAAAAGGGGAGATGCATGAAGTGAAGAGAAAACATAAAGCTGCCGAACAAGGTGAGGCATCAATTAAAGAGGAATCTCACTTTGTTGACAGGAGAAGAAAATAATCATGAAAAACTCTTAATGAAGCATATGATATTGAAATTTAAAACATTTGCAGGTCTTATATCTGTTGATAGCCGATACAGAGGAAAAGTTGTAAACAATTAAATTGCAAGAATAATGGTCCACCACAGTAGAGGTTGTACTAAATTGTAGTTAAGTATTCATTAAAGATATATATGAAAAATATGAAACAACAAAGAAACACATAACTCAAATTTGACCAGATCTAGAATCTTCAATCCATATTTGTATTTATTCAAAAATATCTTCAAATCCTTCCTTACAATGCACCCAGAAAAATCCTTTGATCAGTATCCTGAAATTACATTTATACCAGACCCCTGATGATTGTTGGTTGGTGATATCCTAACTCCTAAGGACAAACGGTTACAAGAATTGCAAACCCCAACCGTTTCCATGATTATCATTTACTTTCCTATCATTTTGATAATATAAGTTTTCAAAAGGATACTTCATTGTTTTACTGAAGTATCTCCTTCTTTTGACTTGATACATTGAATACATTTTTCAAGAAGATGTACGAAATTTCTGGGAGACTCTGGAAGATCCTTTGCTTCAAATAAATAGAATTTTCTCCGAGTTTCTGGAAGCCAATCTTCAATTTCCTTACCAACAAACTTGATCGATTGCAACTTTAAGTTGGGCTTCACTAGCCACCTATCTATTAGAGTAACATCCATTTCCTTTAGCTGTGAAATTTCGATTTGAAATTTGTTCAAACCCTCTTTGAAATTCAACTAGTGTCTTACAATGTTTATATGTCCTAATTGCCCAATGCAATTGTCTCTTCCAATACCTAATGATTCCTCGTCCAATGAATCAAAGATTCTTTCACAATCATCTTTGATTTCTTTGACTATTTTCTTATATTCAGCTATGTTGTTTTCCCATACCTTGAGCATGATATCACCTCTAATCTACTCTGTGAAAGAGAGCTTTAGAATTTTCGATACTTCTTCATTTTCAGAACATACAACTACCTTTTGGAAAGTGGGCCTCGCTGCTTTAGCTTCTTTTTCTTTAAAAATAACATTATAAAAATCATTGATTGTTTTCTAAAAATAATTATGAATAATCTCTACTTGGGAGATTACTTTATGTTGCTCAGCTTCTACCTTCGCATGTATTTCCAGTGATTAGTCCTGAAAAAATTTCAGGTCTATAACCTGGCCTTTTATTGAATTCAATTTAACATGTAGTTGTCTTACCAATTCTTCTTGTCGAATAACTTGTATTTGGTTAGTCTGTATCTTTTCATTCATCTGATCTAGACTTGACTTAAGCGATTGAATTTCTTGCTTGTCAGCAGCTCTGACCTACTCTAGACCTTTATTTATTTCTTCTTTGATACTTTTCTTGGTATCTTTTAGTTGATCTTGTAACTGGGTTATCCAGCGGTTACTCTGTTCCAACCTTGCTCCCATATTGTTAATAGTGAATAGATTTGTTGTTGCCAGCGCTCTCATGGAGCCCGTCACCTCTATAGCGAAATATCCCTCTTCTAAGTTTTTCCCATCCACCAGCACCTTGTGCTTCTTTAGCATACCACCTTCTCTCATATACATCTCCTGTTTAAATACAACCTTCCTCTTTTTACTGAAGAAGTAATCAGAGGAAGGAATTTCATCTCTGGAGATAGGGTCGAGGTCGCTAGCATATATGACTCCTATCTGAGGGAGACCAAAAGTATATTGTAAAGGGGTCAAGGAAGTGATGGGATTTCCCAACTCTGTGGATTTTGTTTCACCTATTGTCTTGGGAGTATAAATATGAAGAGTAGATGACGCAGGAGGGGGAGATTGACTGGACTTATGATCCGGATTATTTTCGGCACGAAATGAGATCGAAGATATAATAAAGAAATGCACAAAGATATCACAGATATTCAATAATATAACATAAATATATCAGAGTTGCAACCATAAACACAGATATACAGTAATACACAGTTTCTATTAATGAAAGAAATGTACAGAGACTGTAAAAATACAAAGTGAAAGACTCGCTAGAATGGTGGCAGCTTATCTCTGAGAAGAGATGTGATGTCTACTCGCATTCACAAGAACATGATTACAATGAGGCTATGAAGGCATTTTTACAATAAGCAGGAATGACAAAAACCCTAGAAATCTAAAAACCTAACCCTAGGAGATGAAGTGCCAAAAGTCATGTGGGCCCCGTTTGGGTAAGTGAGTACATCAACTTCCCGGGGTCGTAACTTTTGCATACAATCTCTGTTTTGGGCGTGTGATAGCTCGTTGGAAAGGTATCATCGAGGAGATTCATTTTGGAGGCTCAATAATGACATTCACTATAATTTAGAACCTATATCTCGAAAAACCTTCATTTGGGCCCTCAAAATGGCCCCGGAAGTTAAAACCTGCTAAAAATAGTAAATTGCCAAAATTGCCAGAAAATTGTTTTGAGCCAGTTGGAAAAGGTGGGTGGCCACCGATATCCACCTGGATCAACTTGGTAGGTGTCTCAGACCCTTTTTATGTTTCTTCTCCTAGATTCTCTATCTATGGGACTTCTTTGTTTTGTGAAGATCCTTCGACCTCCTGTGGGTTTTCTTCAGTGTTTGCTTTATTCTGTGCTTTCTGTCTGAATCCTAGAGGAATGTTTTCTTGTTCTGGAGAGGGAATTGTTGCTTCTCCCTGAAATACCTTGGGCAAACCACTTCACCTGTGTCTCTGGAAGGCTAGAAGGTTGGTTTGCAAGTCGGATGATTCACCAACTTGATCTCCTCAAGAGCTGCAACTTCAACTTTGGAATGACCCAGGTTGAGTAGCGAAAACCTTTCAATATGTACGGGAAAGATTGGCCAAAATTTCTTTTGAGTTGTCCTCAGCTCTATCCCAATACCGCCTGTTAGTATCTGATGAGCTACCTTCCTGCATACCAGTCTGTCAAGGAGGAATTTGGGAAGTGCATGAGGAGGGATAGAACATCTGAAAACCCTGATATAGGAGGAATTCTCCTCAATAAACCGATCGACAACCGCCTTGAGATTTCCTATGACTGACTCTGATATACGGGGGGGTGCACAACCAAACATCATCTGATGCAACAATATCACCACGGAATGAAAAATTTCGTAAAACGAATCTTTAGCATTTTCTTCCCACAACTTACAATGATATTCATGAATCGGTTCAGGGCAAGCTGGGTTCCAACTCCAATTCATCAAAGGGGAAAAAGTTGTGAAACATATAGCATCCATGATGTATGATGACATGTAAAAATATATTGGTATACCACTGGACCTCGCGGTTTGATACTCCATAACCTCTTTAGCTAGGTTGTCTGATAGGATTTTGTTCCAATTGAAGCTACAGCCTTCGGCTGCTTCATGTAAAAGGGGCACCCATTCTACAGGAAAATGGGTAGGACTTTTCTTTCCGAAAATTCTACATAACATCATAACCACATAAACCATGTACTCATTCAAAGAGGCTGTAGCATAAACATTATGGATATTGGCCCTGAATTTTGGTGGGTGTCTCCACCAGTCTCTGATTATGTTGGGGTATGTTTGGTCTGCCTCTATGCATTCTTTCCTTTGAAATTCACTTACGAATTCTTTGTTATAAATATATTTAGAAGTGGGAGACAGTTTGTACATTACTTGTATATGCTCTGGTTTGAAAGAGCCGATGACGACCCCTTGACTGTCCAAAATTCTTCTTGTTTGCACGTCTATCCTCTCTAAAGCCCAACTGATCATATCCTTGTATGTCATCAGTCGTGGGCGCATAGCCACTTTGTGAAGTTCGGACTCTGCTATGTCCCCGAGTTTGTTTTCAGAATCGTCGGGAAAATTCTTGATTTCATAGTCCAGGGTTTCAAAAATTTGCCTCCGGGATTTGATAGAGTCAATGGCATGCAGTGTAGTATCAGACACGACATCTCCTTATGGGTTGGAGATTTCAACTGCTTCTTCACTTTTCTTAGGTGCCTTTCTAGGTGCCATAATGTTCGTGTTTAGGATGAATTCATGTCACAGAGACAAATGTGTAAGTTTGTTGAATGCAATTCACTTCTGAATTCAAACGATAAAAATGAAATTTGAAAAAATAAACCAATCCTCTATTAACCTTTGACTCTTCTTACGACGGGCGTACGGAGACATGTGGTAAAACTTTAATGTCTTAATGGGGAAGATATGCCCAAAGATACACAGTTAAGTCAAAAATATCTCTATTCGTTCATTGCAAATATTACCGTATATCGACGATTTCAAACTGGAGCTTTAAAAGGACTGCTTTCACTAAATCCCAAAATGTGAAACATGAAAAGTCTTTTTAATCCTTATTAATCCCATTTTAAATTAACTTAAACTCATCTTAAACTTTATTAAAAAAATCATGATTTCGCATTTCGACATTTTGGGGATCCTGTACCCATGAGGCATGTCATAAGAAAACCCTGAATCGCGAAATTGCAATGGGATTAGTTTAGACGTTGATTACTTATATTAACGCTTTAATCATTTAAGATTAGTAATCTTCCTTTTGGAAAATCGGGGACCAAGGAGTTCAAGGGCTAGCGCTTTGACAACACTTTGATACAAAGAAACCCGAAATGTGAAATATTAAGTTGTTGATCGTGTTTAAGAGTTTAATTAATCACAATTAGAGGATACTTTGTGAAACGTGCGTCGGGGTTTACAACGCCTACTTTTTTTGTTTTTTTATTTTATTTATTACTTTAATATAATACCATTTCAGGATTTCGGCACCAAGAAATCTGGAGTTGTTAATTAGGAAAACATGCCTTGTGAAATGACGAATTCTGAAATGCGAAAAATAAAAAGATTTTTTACTCTTTTTAAGATTAAGGGCGGCTCCATGACTAGGAAAAAGCGACGCATCAGGTTTAAAGTGTAAAACATTAAACTTCGTGTCAACATCAACCATGTACCCAACATGTACCTTAACTAAACTCCCTCATCAATTTAATCATCCAAATCTAATTTATAACTCTGTAATAGATCTACTGTATATGGTCACATACCTACAAACCTTCCTTAACTTTGACAACAAGAGACTAGCATTTTCATCATACTTTACTTTAGTCTCACGTGACTATTTTTGGATTAGTCAACAACCCTGACTTGAAATAATCATAACTATGTACTTGTAATGAATAAAGATCTGAAAATGATACACAATGTTCTTCAGTGTGTTTTATGCAATTCCTCCAAGTGTCACTACTTGGATCGTCTCAGAAAATGAGTTATAGCAAAAATGACATACCTTGTTGAATTCTGGCTTATTCTAGAGAACGACCTTGTAGAGCATGCCCCACGTGGAATATTTATTGAATTGATATGAAAATGTTACACAAAATAATACAAACTATAATATAACCAACACATTTGGTCTTACTGAATTTGGATCTATTCTGAAGAAGTTATGACGTTTTTACTCAAAACACCTCTTTTAGACTAGATTCAGGACTAGCCACAAACCCTATTTTCCACGAAGTGTAAATCCAAAAATTCAAATATCCTCAAGATGAATATTGTACCACATATATTTGGATATTTTTCCTCAATGGATTATCAATTTCACAGTCTGAGTCATTCTAGAAAAAACGTTATTGTGAAAATAGTGAGATGACCTGTAAATAACTTACCTTAGAAAGGATCATCAAAATAATTTATCCTCCCTTGAATTCCAGCCTTCTTTTCTTCACCTTCCCTCCGAAATTTAGCTTAGATATCCTTTGGTTACCTCAGTCACCTATATATATTCAATATGCTCAAGTGTGATCTAAAATGAGAGAGTCTTTCCTCTTATTTATACTCTCCAAATATCTTCCTTAGAAGCATCTTCTAGCTCACTTAACCCATTTCTAGGTCACTTAACCCATTTCCGGGTCACTTAACCTATTTATAGGTCACTTAACCCATTTATAGGCCACTTAACCTATTTTCCTCATTTTTTAGGTTTAACCACTTTCCATAATTAGAAAGTTCTCCATTACTTTATCATTTAAATCCTCCTTGACTTTGTCACCTCACTTTATCATTTAAATGATAAATCCTCCTTGACTTTGTCACCTCACTTTATCATTTAAATAATCTTCTTTGATTTTGTCACTTCACTTTATTATTTAAATAATCCTTATTGACTTTGTCACTTTACTTTATCATTTAAATAATAATTTCTTATTTGCAAGATCTTTGACTTCTTTGACTTTTTGGGGCTTCAAGCCAACATATGAGGGTCCTCCAACTTCATAAGGCCATAACTCTCAAACCGTGAGGAGTTATGCGATGTTTCACATACCACCAGAAATGGAATGACGTGTACTATCCATATAGAATATTCTTTCCTTCAAATATATCAAAAATTATATCATTATCCATCAAACAAACTTGGGCCCATTA
Organism: Picea engelmannii; assembly: GCA_009831015.1. Taxonomy (NCBI): domain Eukaryota; kingdom Viridiplantae; phylum Streptophyta; class Pinopsida; order Pinales; family Pinaceae; genus Picea; species Picea engelmannii. The sequence goes on along the minus strand of WSFP011506290.1, from coordinate 3,964 downwards.
CCCAAACGTGGGTTCTCCAACTTCTCATGGCCATAACTCTCTAACTGTGAGGAGTTATGTGACATTCCACATACCGCCAGAAATGGAATGACATGTACTACCCATCTAGAATAGTATTACCTTCAAATATATTAAAACTCATACCATTATACATGAAAAAACCTTGGGTCCATTACCCAAACCTTTATGCTACTGAAATTCGCTACCGGACTTTCTCCAAGGGTTGACATCAATCACTAAGGGTTGACATCAATCTACAATATCACTCTCCAATAGTTGACATCAATGACAACCAACAATCCATACCAACTATCCATCAACCTAAGCCAATTGTCTGACATTTAGAACTCAGACCTCATGGTTTTGTAGACCAAGAACAACAAGTCAAGAAGATATAACCATGAAGATTATGCAATAGGGGGAAGTGAGCGGATTTAATGGAAAAATGACCAAGAATTTGGGAATAACTCATGAAAAATGTTAAGTATGAGGGGGGGTTTACCACTGTGTGCATAATCGTTCAACCTGAATATGCTCTTTACTTCAAGGAGAAAAATCATGGACTTTCTCTCTTAAATTCTCAAATGGATGAAGAAAAGGAAAGCAGAAGCGAGAGATAACCAATTTGTTTAAAGACAACAGTGAAAGCAAATAGAAAATTCAAGTGATTTTAGGGGAACATCATAACAACTGTTTAATATTGATTATTATTGACTAACAATATCTTGTAGGAGTGTCACTGTGGCAGAACTGATCCAACATTTTATTCTAGACCAAAATCAATTAAAATATGAAAAATAAATAAAAATCATAACATAATTAAAATTGCGGAATTTAAAACAACAGAGATAAAATGACAGAAATGTAAAAGCAGTAAGAAATGGTTAAAATCAGAAAGCAGAAATCAAACTAATGTAAATATGAAATGAAAAACAACGATAGAAAAGGAAGCAAAGCTAGACTACTAATATACAAAAAATCCAAACAACGTTAGAACTTTTCAATTTGGTTCCACGTAATGTTTCAAGTGAGAACTATTAGTGCTGTAGGAAAACAATAGCTCCTGTAAATCTTTTAGAATGTAAGAATTAGTACCCAGGACAAAAGTGATCTTGAAAGGACCCAACCATAACACTTGAAACTTCGAGGTAATAATCAGCCCTTTAACTCATATAATGAGATCGTCAAGATAAATATGAATACTAATCAATTTGTCACGAGTTATTTGCATTTGTCCTTTAAAAGTGGTACTTGCATCAAGTAAGCGAGAAAGCATACGTTCATAAGTCACGGTACCCAAATTAGTGATGAGAGTGGTTTTGTGAGCATCTACCCCTTTTCCCTTGAGTTGATTGTAACAAAAAAAAATGTCAAGTAAGGGCCTCATCTGTGACCTTACAACTTGTTGTAGAATCATTTCCATATTAGGGGGAGGGGAGGGATTTTTCATAATAGCCTGATTGAATGTGCGAAAATTAATGCAGAAGCTAATATGATCAGTGACCTTCAGAACAGGTACCAATTTGGAAACCCATTCAGGGCACTTGATCGGAAAGATGATTCCAGCCTTCAAGAAATTTTCCAACTCCCTTTGAATAGTTTCTTTCAATGCAAGGTTAATAGGTCTTTTTTTTTTCCTAACTGGTTTCATGTCTTCCTTGATGGGGCTAGAATGTTGTATAAGACCAGGATCAAAACCACGAAGATCCTCATAAGACTAAGCAAAAACATCTTAAAATTCACCAAGTAGCTTGGAAAACTTCATTTTTTCTTCATCAAAACATTATGCACCTATTTTAACATTCTTTGGAGACTCGGGTGTCCCAATGTTCAAGGAGATGGTTTCACCCACCTTCCTTTTTGACTCCTCTTCTTTCTGTTTCTCTTTATTTCCTACATCACTTGATGAAAACAAACTTTCTAGGGGAGTCAAGCCTTTAGGAATCTTTTCATATTCTATGGATATAATCTCCTTTGAATTAAAAGGTTCATTTTGAATGAAAGAACAAATGATCTCATCGTTAGGGAAGACATGCCAAGATTCTATATTTTTAGGGATATGTGGACGATATAGATATTGAAAAGTACAATTAGGTCTATGTGGCAGAATTTGCTGAGTAGGAGAGGTTGCAAAAAAAACTAATCGATCAGCCATTGAGTTCAATTCCCTCTTAACATGAGTGATGTTAAAAGATAATAGGTTTGAGATAAGTGCCCAAACAGTTTGGGTGTATCGTTTCATCAACTTGTTTCTAGGGGAGTAAATATTACATACAAGGTTCACAACAAGATCAGAGTCCCAAAAAACTAAAAGGTGACCACAACCAAGATTATAGGCATTTTCAATGCATAATAATAAAGCTTCGAATTCAGTGACATTGTTCGTGCAAGAAAACTCCAACCTATAATAAAAGTTATGGATTTTTCCTACGGGATAAATCAAGACAATGCCAACTCCATTTCCTTCATTTGAGCATGAACAATCAAAGTGCATGTGCCACATACCATCATCTAAATCAATTTGGTCCAAGGGAATGTTATCCTCCTCAACAAAGATGGAATACACTCCTAGGTCCTCTTCGATATAGTTTACATTACGCTGTGGGAAACACTCTATGTAAGGTGAAATTATTCCCTCTCTAAGGACTATAATGTTTTTATCATTCCGAGGAATGGATAAATGTGTTCCATCGAGTGAGAGGTATCCACCCATTAAATATTACCAATTTCTTCCCAAGATGATCGAGTAATTTCTTAATGGAATATCAATTACCTGAATACTAAGGGTTGTCGTTATTTCAGGGTGTGCACACAAAACTAAGTCACATCCTTAATCTCACCTATGGCCATTTTTTGTAGGCTATTATACGAAAGCATGCTTCTAGCGTTTTCGTTTGTACAAGACAATCCTAGCTCTTACATAATAATCTTCGGCATCACACTTAGGCTTGAACCACCATCAATGAGGCAACAATGGATGATCTTATCCATAATATTTATAGAAATATAAAAAGGAGGATTTTTTACAAGGTATCTAAAGTTATGTACACCTACCTTATTTACAGATGAATCATTCACCTCTTCAGAGAGGTTGGCTACAACAGAATCCTTTCCTTCCATGAATTGTTTCAGATGCCTCTGTTCTTCAGGGATTACAACCATGTCCAAAAGGGTGGCATATTCTTTGATGCTGGCCAATTGATTTAGAATATTGTATTTAGAAGAGGCGAGAGGGGAAGTTGTTCCTTGATTTTCAGGAACCTTAGGAACCTAAACCCTAGCAGCTAGTGGTGATGAGCTTAGTCTAGAAGAATTGTGGGGATGATCATATTTGCCTTTGGGAGCGTAGTATTTGTTCCTAGTATTGATGGTCATGACATCCTCTGGCTCTGCAAAAGCCGGGACAACGATGGTATTTTCTCGTCTTTTACCAAAGATCTTATCTCTGGAACTCTTCTTTACCTCACATGTGGCTTCCTCGTGGTGTTTCTTGCAAAAGTTACACCAACTTCGACGAAAGATAACTTTAGGATGAAAAATATTTTCAATTGGATTCCTAAAGGGGGGTGCAGAAGAGGATGAAGCTCCAGGGGTGAGAGGGGAGACAGTTCCCTTTCGCTCATATGCTATCATACGATTATTCATATCTTGTACTAGTTGTAAGAGGGCATACACGTCTTTCTATTTAATGGATTCTCCCTGGGGAAGACCTGTTCTTTCAAGATGTTCTTCATAATCTAAACAAGTATGTAGAGTAGAACCAAAATTATCAATGGATTTTTCCTCAAGCCTATGATGATAGGGGGAAGGTAATGCATTGTAATAATTCATGAAAGAGGCTTGGTTATGAGGTCGAATGAGTTCATGGATTTGATTATATAACTTAATGAAACACAAGTTGAAGGACTTGTTGGTTTCACCATCCTTATAGGCGATGTTATTGTACTCACATAACTATTCAACT
>WSFP011506289.1:0-13435 GCA_009831015.1 Picea engelmannii | reverse complement strand
AAATACCTTTATCAATCTTGTGGTCCAAAACCCATGACTAGGGTTGACATCAATGACAACAACCAATCTTCCAACAAGAATGGGGTTGGATACCCATTCGGTCAAGGATACCAGGTAGATGAAGCTAGAATTAAGTAGCTTCTCCACCTCTGCCTTAATAGCAGGGGCCTTCCTAGGATTTACATCTCTGAGACGTTGTCGAACAAGTTTAGCATCCTGATAAGTCCTAATCTCATGTTCGACAATACATGGATCAATCCCTGGCATCTCTTTGTATGACCAAGTGAATACATCTCAAAATTCTTTGAAGAGTTTGGTGTAGATCAAAATTTCTTCTGGCGAACAATCCACACCTATATTTACATTCTCAATCTTGCTAGGGGTACAAGAGATATCGATTGAGACGGTAGGAGAAATACTTGCCATATTTCCTTCGGCATAAATGTTGTTTGTATCGAGTGGAACTACGACGTGACCGACTATCTCACTCAAGTTAAACCGAAATTCATATTGCTCGATCATGTCGAGACTTGGGAAAAAATAAGATCGATGATGCATATCATCCCAAGGTCTCTCGGAACCATTCATGGCTTCAAGGATGGCTTCATCCGAAGGAAAAGTATCATCTAGGCAATCATGCGAGCAGGAAAATGAGGTGGCCCATACAAGCCCGAGAACATGATCCTCCTCATCCATCAGTGAGGTAACAGGATCGGGGTCGGTGGAAGAGTCAAGAACAGATTGATATGAAATCTTTGTTGCCGATAGTGGTATAGCCATGCCAGCATGCAACTATCTTTCACCCAATGAAGTCGGAGGAGGTAGGATCCATGGATCACTAAAATAGGAAGTGCAGAAAGGAATGGACCTCCCTGTTGAAGCAGGCCTACTAGACATGGCGTAAACATGGTGAATCGGTGTCGAGAAGTCGAAGGTACCCATGAGAGAAGAATAGATTTTGATGTCGATATTCTCAGTTGTCGGTTGGAAATTGTTGATCACAGGGATCGACGGTCCAAAATATGCATTAGGACTAGAGTACGCAAAGGATAACTGGTCGATAGTCACGATATCCCCTTGATGAGGAAAACAAAGTATACGGAAAATGGACGATATGACAACGACCATAGAATAGTTCCAATTGCAACCTAGTAAGAGGTTATAATCAAGAGGCGCATCAACTACCTCTACTTCCACCTCTACCATCTTTCCACCTAACTGGACCAAAAAGACAGGGAGAATACCGTGAAGGCGGAAGGAATAACCGTCAAATGTATTCAACATGTTCGACGACTTGGAAAGGGTCGGTGAACCGAGAGATTTCCAACAGACTAAGGACATCACACAGGTGGAAGCACCTTCATCAATGACTGCTCGTTTGATAGTATACTTGGAATACTCCATGTGGATTTGGAAAGCCACATGGTAGGGTAAGCGAGGCTTCACATTCGTGACGTCAAACTTGATGAGTTTCAAGCCACTAGGCTATAGAGATCCTAAGGTAGAGAAATAAGGTATTCCTCTATGATGGAAACGCCTGGAGTACCTCCAAAGCTGACATCGCACAAGGTGTTTGGCCCAGATCCTCAACGATGGAGTAGTTTTGTGTGGGTCTAGCATTAGGGTTGTGAGTAGAGTGCTTGGGTACTCCTTTTGGAATACGAGGCAGTGGATCTAGTTTGTCAATCTGTAGGTTCGTCTCCATAGGGGGAGGATGAGCTTCTAGACTAATACTAGCTTTTGAAGAGCTATAATCTTGAGAACGGGTGGCTATATAAATTTTTGCGTCGACCATGTTGATACAAACATGGTCACCATATTGCGACAATGGGTTTTGAATTCCATTAGGTGCATTTCTGGTGTTCGAAGAGCTCAAGGATAAGTGTTGGTTATGTGGGAATGGATTCGTCATCAAATCGGGTGATACATTTAAAAGTCTCACAACCTCCACAAGTTTGGGGCATAAATGTGTAAGGTGATCATCAGTACAAATTTTACAAGGAAATTTCACCTTACGTTTCTCTTTCTTTCCCTCTCTAGCATTATCATTTTGATTCTCATTATTATCTTTGTCCTTGGGTTTGTTACCATTTTTCCCACCCTTACGATTGTTTTGACCTTTCCTTTTATTCCCATCTGGTTGTTGGTCACCATTTGGGTTTTTCGACAACTGCACAGAATGTACATCCACCGACTAGGTGGGTTTGGAGGATCCTGATGAAGCTGATCCTCCGGCAGAGTTCGTTGTCGAGTCTACATTGGTGGACCCTACAATTCCATCGGCATGAGGTCTGGGTTTTTGCCTAAGATCGTAAGTTGACCATGGTGCTTCTGGAAGAAGGTGATATAACATCCCAGATTGAGCATATATTAAATCTAATTACAGGGCTCTAAAGATAGCTTCTTCCTTGTTGGAGACCCCGGAAGTAGCAATGTCCTTCGAGATAGGAGGGTGCAAATACTTTAGGAACCATTCTATAAGAAAGGTCAGGGGTATAGGGGTCTTAATAAACTGCCTCCATCTATGCCACTCCTAGATATGATCCGAGATATGAGTGGTGGTGTCCTGGCATAAAGTCGACAAAAGTTCGAGGTCAACATCATAACGAATGGGCAACTGAAAGTGGTTGAGAACGTCCACTACCAACTGATTAAATAATCCATATGTCCCTCTGGGTATCTCAATATACCATTGCAAAGAAACTTCAATGAGATTGTGTTGAAACAATCATAATCTAATAGAATCATGGTTCAGGGAATTCGATGAGCACCAAAGGTGAAAGGTAGTGACGTGTTCACCAGGGTCCTCTCCATTCTTACCCTCAAACTTTGGAATGTCTAAAATAAGTTTGGTGGGGATGGGGGGCCATGTGGTATCATGACGCACTAGGTCATTCATTAACTTAGCCAAGTTTGGTAGATTGAGCATGGCCAGAAAAGGGAGATGGGGTTGCGACATCTGGCCCCATCCTCCCGCGAAAGATTGTGTGTTGAGAGCTGCATTCCATCCAGGATTCTGGTAAGCACCAAAGCCTTGTATGGAATTATAAGGCCCTCCTCCAGGCTGATTCATATAAGGTGGGTCGGGCATCATTCCAGCAGGAATGTTCTAATAAGGATTATGAAAATTTCCCCCAGTCAAGTTAGATCCAGGCTGGGGGTTATGAAAACTACCCCCAACTGGATTGGATCTAGGTTGGGGGTTGCCCAAAGTGTAAGACTGGCCTCCTCCTAGTGGGAACCTGGAGGATTGAAGTGGATTTGTCATGACAAGAGTATTGGTCGGAATTGGCCTCGAGGGGGTAGGGATATAGGGCAGAACTTGTCTGTTAGTTGGGTTGTTCCATCCAATCGTAGAAGGATTAGACCTAGGGCTAGGAATAAGGACACTTCCTACAATAGGATTCATATGGGGAATATGAGAACCACCAAATAGAAAAGAAGTGTAAGGAGGTGTAGTGCCCCCAAGTCCAAAGCTAGCATTAGGGCCAACAATTGGGATGGCAGTCGAAAACTACGAAGTGAAGTTAGGAATACCATAAGAAAATGGACTAGAAACCATAGGGATGGACTGAACATTGTAACTCGGTGAGTGGCCGAAACCCCCAAGAGGGTTTGAGGCAAGAGATGAAGCATTAACTACAGTTTGAGCCATAGTACCATTATAAACCTCCTACCCTACAACTGTAGTAGTTTTAGGAGTCGAAGGGGTGCCAGTAACTATAGTGGGTATGGGAGTCGAAGAACTCCCAGTGTTCTGAATACTGGACTCAATACTCATCCTTGTGGAACCATAAGTCTGAAAGGTGGATGTGTGTGTACCACACCTGATAACTCTATGCCTTTTAGAAGGCAAGAACTCGAAAAGCAGTGGTAACTGTAACAATCGACGGGACCAACAAGGAAGCTAGTCCAACTCCACGGCGACTTATGACTCTAGAAAAAAAAATATATCCTAAGGCCAATGAGTAGTCAAAGAGCATACCAAGAAGTCAGACGGCCAATATGCATGCAAACGGGCTAAAGTGGCTGAGTGGCCTCTCTCGCTAAAGAAGGTATGTCTCATCCAAGAGGGACCTGAGACTCCCCGCTAAAGTTTGGAGGTAACAGAATCAGTTATAGGGGCCCTCATGGGCTTAACAACCAGTTGGTCAGATCCCCCCAGAGAGGTAATCCTCCATAAAGGTTGTGTGTTGTCCGACCCCTATCTGACTCAAGGTACAAGCAGAATAACCCCTGAAAGTAACCTATGAGATACCTAAGTCAAGCAACTAATAAACCATTATATAACCTATGCACAGGCGAGCAGTCGTAAGTCCGTATCACCATATGGGAAGGGTAGCAAATCCCTAAACATTGAAAGCACCGCCTCTTACATAGGTATGGGTACTAGCAAGATCCCCAAATACGAATAAATCCATAAAAATATCTCTGACACTAGGTGAGTATCCAGGGGTTATCCCTTCAACTAACTTCGCGCGACCTCATGATTAACTCCAGTGTGAGCGGAGCCTCCTGATATTACCAATTATACAATGGAATTCTCAACTCTCTGTCTCAGACACATATGTTTATTTAATTCTCTTGCAGAAGTTTACTCACAAAAATCCTATTCCAAGGCACTAAATCCTAGACTAGTTTGTGCACCCTAAAAATAAAATCGTGACTAATCAATTTTAGTTTAAAGTGTAAATTTTATTGGCCGTGATTACTCAAAAGGGTATGGAAGCGAAACTCATGATGTTATGACTCTGCAAGAAAAATAATATTAATATAATGCAAAGTCTATTTTTAACTTTTCAATGAATGATATGCTAATAAAAACATTGCAATTTTCAATTTGAACTCTGCAATTCAGAAGTAAAATGTGATTTTTCTCCAAATGAACTAAGCTAATGATAAAGGTTCAAAGACAAAAATGCTAACCAATGCAAAATGCCTATTTTTTTTGTATTTTCAATATATTAAAGAGAAAATGCATGGACTGAAAAGCAACCTGATATAGAAATTCTACTGTGTATAAACGAAATAACTCAAGTAAAATACCAAGTAGCCAGATAATTAGCCCAAGGTTCAAGGACAACCAAAAAATGAAAAACAAAGAGAAAGACTACGCCCAAAAATTCAACTCCCAACAGGTTTCCCGTCAACCTAGAGAAGCTCAACATGCACTACAAAGACCTAAGAAGGCTCAACAATCATCAAATCCCACACAACAATCACTAAACCAAGAAAACAAGCAAAGGGAAGTGATATACGTGATTGTTCAGGATAACATGGCGTATATACGCATCCTGCAGTGAGACAGCAAGCGGGTATACGTGACTATTAAGGCAAAAGGAGCATATACGCTTTAAAACAAGGTTAGGCAAGGGCAAGAAGGCTGAAAACTCAGACCCAGAGTGAACATAATATTTCATGCAATGATATAACAAGAAACACAAAGGATAAAGAGCAATGAATGAAGAAAAAGTACGTCAACCCTTAGAAGGAAGATCTATCCCCAGTGGAGTCAGCGTCGCCAATTCTATTACAAGGGAAAAACTCTCTATGGCCAAGGGTAAACCACAAAAGACAGGTATGACTGCAGAAATCAACTCAATTCCAACATATGATATATAAACTAATGCGAAAGATAAGAAAGAGGCCTACCTCGATCCAACGTTCGATGATGGTCCACCATTGAGCACTTCGACCCAAAGTTTTATACCTGCAATAATTTTTTAACAGACGAAAAGAGAAAGTATATAGTGATGATATAAAGGGGTTAGCACATCAGATAAAATAATCCATTAATAAACATTACAAACATTCCCATGGATGATAATCATATATTTGCAATATACCAATAGGACGAGAAAAGAGTATTTCTATTAATAATTGATCAGCAGAAGTGACAACATTACAGACTTCTGTGTCGACGCGGTTTGAAATCAAGGAACCAAGTTCCTTCCAACTGGGCTTCCACCACTTCAATCCTCCACCAAAGGCAAGCTCATAGGAGAGAGACACAATGAGGTTCTTTCAACAATAGGGAAAGAGCTTGGGGGGTTGCACTCTGTGCTCAGACTTGAGGGACAAAGGGATGTAGACTCAATATGAAGTAATTTCTCCAAAGTAACTTTGCTCTCAAAGTTGAATTCTTTCTCCTCTTTTCCATAGCTCAGAATTTTTTTTTTATAGCCTTAGAATGCAACCGAAGGGCCGATTCAGAATGTTTCTAGTATATGGAAGGCCAAGGATCAAATATCTCTTGTCGTGACATGGAAACCCGACTTCATTTTTGTATTTTCTGGCACAAATCTCGATGTACGCGGGTTGTAGTGGAGCAACCAGCGTATACCCATCTTGTATAGCAGATAGGGAGCGTATGTGTGGAAAAATGTATATTTTTGGCTCTGGATTCATTAAAAAGGGATGACAAGTCTGCATAGGGAAATGGAAAAAGGCCCTCTATGCAAGATAGCAATGGTGAGGCAAATCTTGCTATAACATTACTATCTAATGAACTTTGTTTTTTTTTTTCATATAATTCCTTTAGAACTTTCCCAACAATGCATCCAACCAAGCCTCTTTAATGGGAAGATCCCCATATCTAAAAAAAACTTAAACTCTTCTCCATAAAATTTACTAGAAATTTTATGGAGTTACAACAATTATTTTATCATCACTCTTCAAAAAATTAGGGCAAAGAAGGGCATGTAGCTTAAATTAATGACAATTTTACAATATGCTTAACTCTAACAAACGACTGTTGTAGGAACATTTATTGTAGAATTAGGGGTATAGGAAAACATACTTGGTTCTTATATGAGGACTAGAGATATGGAGGATTCTCATGGATCTTACAACCATGAGGAGGAGGCCATAGGTTTACATGTCAATATGGGAAATGCAAAGATCGATTCTAATGTGCATAGAATCGGGGTGGAGCTAGTTGAGACTATGAGAGGCTTGTAGAAGGAAGTAAAAAGCTATAGAGAAGATAGTAAAAGGATGATGAGAGATCAATAGGAGATGTTATAGAGTTTGAATATGTTGTAGAGATAAGTCAATAAATATTCTAGCACAAAACAAGCATCAAGTGCAAGGAAAGTAGCATCACCTAAGTCTCATGATAGGAGAGATGATAATGAGGGATCTAGGAAGTCAAGGAGTGTTAGAATCCATCATCATCATCATTCACAATGGCACCCAACCAAAAGAGCACATGCACATTCAAGGTTGGAGAGCACCCCAAGTGTATCCCCTATTAGAAATTAGAGGAGGAGGCATGAGTCAGATATTTTGCAAGGAAAGCTTAGGAAGAGCATAGGAAGGGAGAATATATTGAATCCTAGTTGTTGGGCATGAGAAAATAATTATGTTTGCATGATTAGTCAAATGTTGAAGCCATGATTGCAACCTACCATCTTCAAGGAAAAACATGCATGTCATGGGATCAACTCAATTAGGTTAATCATATTGAGGATAAGAGGATCTCATGGAGGTAGTTCAAGAGATATTTCCAATAGAAGTACTTTTTAGAGAAATATTATGACAAGAAGATTCAAGATTTCTTTGAAATCAAGTTTAAAAAAATGATAGTGGATGAGTATGATTAAAAATTCATAGAGCTTCTAAGGTACGTGGACTTCATGAGGGACGAGAAAGTAAAAATTCATAGATTCTTGAGTGGTTTGCCATAACTTTATGAAGATAAAATCCAATTTGATGATCCTAAAGCCTTGAAAGAAGCCATTGGAAGGCCAAATATTTGATGAGCAGAACAAATGAAGATTGATTTGCCAAAAGGCTTGGGATGATAAGAAGAGAGGCAAGATGGATCAAAGAAAGAAGGGATTCAAGATGCATTTCATTGGGAACAAATCTCAAGCATATCATCAAGGACAACTAGTACAAGTTGAACATAAAATGACAAATTCCTCAAGGAAAAGGCCAAGGAAACATCCCATAAAGTGTTGGGGATGTGAAGGAGAGAACATGTAGTAGGATTGTCCTCACAAGGGAGAGAGTATGAGGACTATGCATAACATTGAGGAAGCTTCTACATTGGACAATGTGGGAAGGAGAATGCCAACGATTTATGTATCCTTGGATAACAAACAAGTAGACTACCAATCCCACATGATTAAGGTATAAGGTAAGATTCATAACCAAACCATAGATATTATGGTTGATTCAGGAGCTAGTCATAGCTATATAGATCCAAAAATAGTTGAAAGGTTTAAATTGAAGAGATGCAAACAGGAAAAGTCTTGGTTGCTTCAGCTATCCACTGGAGCCAAGAGGAAAATCACTGAAATTGTCAAGGATTTCCCGATAAGCATGAATGGAATTAGAACCAAGGAATATTTGAGCATCATACCACTTGATTCATATAATTTCTTTATTTCTATGGATTGGTTGGACAAGTATAATGGTGCCCTAAATTGTTGCAACAAGGATTTCACATGCATTGATGAGGAAGGGAATTTGAGGATGGTGCAAGGTATTCCAAGACCTATATCTTTTAGAGAGATTTCAACATTGCAACTGAAAATAAGTTTTAGAAAAGGGTGACATATATACGTAACCCATATGGAAGAGCCAACAAAATATTAGGAGTCAAGTCTCAAAGATCATTTAATTTTGAAGGATTATGAAGATGTGTCTGGGGAGTTTCTAGGATTTCCACCAAAAAGAGATATTGACTTCTCTATTGAGTTAATGCTTGGAGTTCCCCCTATGTCCATAAATCCCTATAGAATGAGACACCAAAGCCAAGGGAGTTGAAAATGAAACTAGAATAATTGTTGAAGAAGGGATACATACATCCAAGTGTCTCACCTTGGGGTGCCCCAATGTGTTTTGTCAAGAAAAAGGATGGGACTCTGAGGTTTTGTATTGACTTTCAACATCTTAATAAAGTTATTCTAAAGAACCGGTAGCAATCTACCACAAATAGATGATATTTTTTATCAACTAAAAAGAGCAAGGATATTTTCTGAGATTGACTAAAGGTCAAGTTACCGTCATGTGAGAATCAAAGAAGAAGAAACCAACAAGACAAAATTGTAGACAAGGTATGACCATTATGATTTTTTGGTGGTGTCGTTTGGCTTGAAAAATGAACCATCTACTTTCATATGTCTAATGAATGGAGCGTTAAGGGATTACTTGGTAAAATTCATCATTTTATTCTTGGATGATATTCGTATCTACTCCAAGATAGAGGAGGAGCATGAGAAACAATTGAGGATGTTTCTACATGTGTTGAGAGATCACCAATTGTATTCCAAGTTAATAAAGTGCACTTTCTATCAAATTTGAATCCATTATTTAGGCCACATCATCTCAAAAGATGGCATAGAAAAGGATGTTGGCAATATTGAAGCAATCAAAAGTTGGCCAGTGCATAAGAATGTTTCATAAGTTCAAGGTCCTTTATGGGACTATATGGATACTATATCCAAGGTTTCATATCCAATCACCTCACTACAGAAGAAAGGAACAAAGTTTGAATGGTCTACTAAGTGTGAGGAGATTTTCTAGCACTTGAAGGAATTATTGACTAGTGCACCTATTTTAAACGTTGCAAATATAGATGAGGATTTTTTTGTGTGCATAGATGCATGCAAGGAAGGGCTTGGTGTAGTCCTTATGAAAAATGGGAATGTCATATTTTATGAATCAAGGAAGCTTAAGGAACATGAAATAAACTATGCTACCCACGATTGGGAGTTGGCATCCATAGTTGATGCCTTAAAAATGTGGAGGCATTATCTCATGGGTAGAAAGTTTAAGTCGAAGAAAATCATAGTGGTTTGAAACACTTGTTTAAGTAGCTAACAATGAATGATAGATAGACCAAATGACTAGAATTTCTCAATTCATACGACTTCAACACCAAGCACATCAAGGGAAACGAGAATAAGGTGGTTGATTCACTTAGTAGGAGTGTGCATGAAATGCATGCTATAGACATTAGCATGTATTGTCCATATTTAAAAATAAAAAATTTGAAAGTTGTGGCATCAAATCAACATTATGCATAAGTTACAGAAGGATTACAATAAGAAAATATATTGTTGTAATTTAAGGACTACATGTTGGAAAAGGATGAACCTCTCGTTCAAGGACAAGGTTTATGTTCCTAACACTCTAGAATTGAGAAATATAATGTTAAAAAAGAAATGAAAAATGTTCCATATGTTGGACATCTAGGATATCAAAAGACAATTGCAGCAATAGGAAGCTAGTATTTCTGGCCTAGAATGAAGAAGGATCTGGCTGACTACATAGCTAGGTGCATGGAATGTCAGAAAGTGAAAACTGAACACATGTATCCAACATGATTGCTACATCAATTTCCCATTCATAAATGGAAATGAGAGGTAGTTACAATATATTTTATCACCAAGTTGTCGAGAACAATAATAAAACATGACTCCATTATGGTAGTGGTAGACAAGATTACAAATGATGCACATTTTATTTTAGTGAAAACGACTTACAAGGAAGCCAACATTGCAGAGATTTACATGAAAGAAAGTGCTTGGGTACATGGGGTGCCAAAGGAAATAATGTCAGACATACATCCCAAATTCACTTCCAACTTCTAGAAGGGTTTATTTAAGGGATTTGGGACTAATTTGAATTTTAGTATGACATATCATCCACATTTAGATGGGAAAATGGAGAGGACTAACCAATTATTTGAAGATATGTTGAGAATGTATGTAATGGAAAATCCTTCCAAGTGGGAAGACTACCTTCATATAGTTGAATTTTATTACAATAACGGGTACCCAACATCGTTGAAGATGAGCCCATTTGTTGCTTTGTATGGAAGGAAATGAAACACACCAGTGAGTTTTGATAACCTAGTAGATAGAGCAGTTATTGGGGTATAATTACCAAAGGAAATGGAAGAGCAATTGGTAAAGATTCAAAATAATTTAAAGGTTTCATAGGACATTCAAAAGAGTTATGTAGATAAAAGGAGGACATATAGGGAATTCAAAGTGGGAAAGAATGTGTTTTTAAAAGTAAAGGCTAAAAGGAGTTCACTAAGATTGGGAAGGTGATCCAACCTGGTAGCAAGATACTGTGGACCATTTGAAGTTTTAGAGAATATATGCCTAGTTCCATACATTCTTTCATTGTTTGCATCCATGAGAATTCATAATGTGTTTGATATGTCTTTATTGAAGAAATATGTGTATGATCCTAACCACATGATTGATTGGACTGTGACCCTGGTAGAGCATAAAGGGGAGTTTCAGGTGGAACCAGTGTGCATCCTGGACTAGAAATTCAATGTGCTTAGGAAAAAATCCATTGGCCTAGTAAAGGTTTAATGGACTTGCTACAGTCTCGAAAATGCCATGTAGGAGCACGAGGAGACCATGTTGGAGGAGTACCCACAATGTTTTGCAAAATTTGAATAAAACTAAATGTATATTTGTATATAAGTGTGTAAGGCTCCATTTTGGTAGTCAGAGTTGAAGCCCCAGAAAGGAAGCGGTAAATATTGAGGGAATGTGGTGCAGAGACGAGGTTACACTTCCTTGGGTTGTGTAGATTGTGGAGAATGATAGAGTTATGGTTGGAATTGTTGCAAGGATTATGAAATTGCAATAGTATCAAGTATTATGATGTAAAATTGTGTATATGTATGTTAGTATGGTGATGTGCACTGAGGATGGTGCAAATTGTAGGGGGAGGGGAATGTAACATCCCCATTTTTAATCCCCGGTTTAATGATGTAATGTAAATATGATGCACAATTGTGGGTCTGACTATCTAATATGTAAACATTGTATATCGAAAATAAAAAAATAAATATAATGCTAGTTGCATACGAACACAGTTGGAGTAATGGAAGGATAATTTTCCACAAGAGAGGGGGGTCCAAGGGGGAATTATGCATGGGTATTAATTCCAACCTACCTTTCTAAAATTATTATTGTGTATAAATATTCTAATTTCCTTTTGAGTGTATCAAATCCCTAACCATTAAACACATGTAAGAGGGTGGGTGTGAAAAGTCAATTCACATAGTTAGTGAGAGCATGAGGGATGAGTACAGTCAACATTGGGGAATGTGATACTCAACATGCATGGGTAAAATGGAAATTTGAATGGGTATTGTGGGCATTTTTTACATGCAGATTTTGGAGTAGCAAGGGGGTGGAGAGTGTTGGAGCTTGAAGGAAACCATAGTGGGCATGTGTGGTATCTTGTTGAAGGTATAAATTCATGAAGAAGCATGTTGTTAGATCTATAGAGTGAGTTTTCTATGTGAGAATTATACTAGAGTAGTGAGCTTATTGTTGTGAGTTTTCATGTGGCGGTTATCATCCCCGGAGTCTCCAACAATAAATATTCCTAGAGAACTTGTGATGGATCCCTATAGGGAAGTGGGAAGGCCTAAGGGACTATGTGCACTAAAGGGGGATCCCATTCCTTGGGTTGTGCAGGTTGAGGTGAAAAGAGATGGAGGATTGGGATAGGTGTAGGAAATCAGTTTGTTGCGGGTAATATTGGGCTATCAGTGGACATTAGAGACCACTATTTCATGTGTATTCATAGCCCCATCTCTGGGGTGATCTGATACTGAGATTTGGAGCAACAAATATAGGATTGGGTGGAATGTACATCCCCTACAATCGGTTGCACATTTGGTTAAAAAGATAAGCGTTTAATCTCTGTCTCACTATTTTATTATGGGTTTTAATTGATGTGTGTTTACTTTAATTTTTGAGAAAATTACATACTACTAAGTATGTGTTTATTTAGCTACATTCATGTTTAAAAAATTATATTAGATACATGTTAAATGCTAGGTGAATGCATTTAGTTTAATGGTATCATAAAATTATTTTATGGGTTAGTAGTGGGGCCACTACAACATTTACCTTGTTTCTTTTTGCAGTTGATAGAGACCACTGGATATTTTATTGTATGGCCTTCCAAACACATAGATAATGGATTAATATTTGTAATAGTCCAAGAAACACCCTAAAAAAGTTTGTCTGCAAAATTTTCATCCCTATGAAATTGGTATCCAGGTTAGATATAGTGTTATTAGGAGGTTTTGTGAATCATGTATGGGATTTGGGACCTTGACCATGGCTAATAAATGAAAATAAGTTCCTTGGGACCTATTTGAATCTTCTTAGGATCAAGCATTATGAGGTAATCCTCAAACCACCACATAGGAGCTTCGTACATGATCTTTGGCTTCTAATTAGGAATATGGGTGTCATTAGTAGTCCTTGAACCATTGCATAGGACCTTTATAAAGGATATTTAGCTTCTAGTTGGGAATATGGGTTCCATTAGTAGATTTTGCACCCCATGAATGGCTCTCAAGTCATTTACTCAATTGAGGAGGAAAAAGAACAGCCTAATCAAATATTCTCAAGCTCAAGCACCATGAATGAGGATT